>ML685807.1:2716789-2818126 GCA_007922175.1 Pelusios castaneus | reverse complement strand
CACGACAAGAAGAAGAAGAACAGAATTTACAACCATAACTGTTGATAAGCCATGCTTTTCCAGACAGCGTTTTGTCAAGCAAAGTTTTCTTTAAGCATCTAAATATTTGTTTCTTTATTTGGTGGTGGTAGGGATCACCAGAATAGCATCCCCTTCTTAACAGCCTGATATTACATTGTTTGGAAGTAGTTTCAGAGATGTGACCATTTGCTACTTAATGTATGCTTGCTGATTCTCATATGGCTGCTACTGGTTAGCCCAAGAACAAAGCCTAAACTTAGCCAAAAGAACAAGGCCTCAGACCTTACAAGAGGGAACGAAGTTGAGCGCCCAGAAGGCAGCGGCCTTCTACAGCTGGGCAGTGGCCTAGTCCTCTCCCCACCCCTCTGCCCCCAATTTACAGCTGTTCCTGGGCTTAGTGATTTTTTTTTTTTTTTAACTGACAGTTCATTCCATGCATTTCAGGTTCCCAGGACCCAACTTCTCCACAAGGCTGTCAAATTAGTTTGGACATGTCAAGCTCACCCTGTTTTTGAATAGAGCAAGGCTGCTTTCACAATTGCACCCATACTAGCAGACCCAGAATCAGCCCAGGCACTCATAGGCTATGTCTACACTTGGAAATTTAAATCGACTTTAGCTAAGTCGAATTAATTAAGTCGACTTAGTGAGTCTGCACTTAAATTTTACGTCAACTTTGGGGGGAACTTACAAAGTCGACCTAGAGCATCCACAGGGAGGGCATTGGTGCAGTCCTGGGGTAGCCCTAAGTCAACTTAGGGCTACCCCATGTCTACACTGCCTTAAGTCGACTCTACGGAGTCGACTTAAGCCCTAAGTCGAACTAAATCTAGGTTTAATAAAGTCGACTTTATTTTCATTAAGTCAACTTGATTTTCCTTATGTCGACTTGATTTACAAGTGTAAACGCAGCCCTTGTGAAAGCCAATGCCTCCTGGGTAGCCATCAGAGCCATACTCTCTCAGAGGATGGGTGTCAGAATTTTGAATTAAATACACGGAATCAAACAGGTTTAAGCAATCCAAATTAAAAACCTTCATCTGCAAAAAAATGAGTTATGCCTTTCTTTCATTATGATGTATGAAAAAGACTTGAAAGGATGGTTTTACTTATTTATTGGGTTTTTTTCCTCCACATTAGAAATTCAGCATTTGTTTAGGGTTGAAAAGATTCTGGGATGGAGAACTAGTGAAATAATGACCCAAGATCCAAAGAATGAAAGTTGAGCTATTGAGAGGGAAAGTGATTTTAGCTAATTTCTTTTTAAAATTCTTTGCTTTTTGTTTGTTTCTTTGTTTAACACCTATTTGACTGTAATAACTAATCAACATTTTGGATAAATAAATTCTTTGTAAATGATGAAAGAACCTTCCCTTCACTTAAGTCTTCAGTGCATAAAAATAAACAACTTCTGAGACTCCTGAGATGTTCTCCAGGGGGAAAAAAAACCAAACAAACAGGGAAAATCAGGCTTGAAATTCTTGATAATTCTAAGGAAATAGAAAAATAACTCTTCTCCGACTTTATATGAAAAAGGTGTGTTTTGCTTTGGGGTTTTGTAAATTTTTTTTTATGCTCTCTTTTAAACACCAGTGTGTGTTTTATCATTTGTGTTTTGCTGTTTTTGACAGTTCTACGTGGATGTGTAGAACAACTTCTTTGTAACTATTTTGCTTGGTATTATTTTATACCTGTTGAATTTTGAGTTACCATTCATTATGAACACAGTGCAAATATTTGTGGTTTTATTTTCAGTGCACATTAACTCTTTGGGGGTACATGTCCTCTTTTACCCCATGTTCTAAAAAAGCAGTGGTTCTCAGCCAAGGGTCTGAGCCCCTTGGGGGCTGCAAGAAGGTTTTGGGAGTCCACCAATATAAACCAAAGCAGGGCTGGCATTAGAGTCGCTGGGGATCAGGGAAGAAACCCCAAACCCCAGACAGTTGAAGCCGAACCCCAAGCAACTTCGCTTCGCCAGATCTCCTGTGTGGCACCCTGGGCAGTTGCCTAGCTTACCACTCCCTAGTGCTGGCCCTGGCTTTTAATGTGCTGGATATTCAGAAAAAAATGTTGTTGTGGGCTGTGGAGTTTTCATAGCAGGCTGAGCGGGACGGAGGGTTCATAAAGAAAAAGGCTGAGAACCCCCGTTCTAAAGAAGAGTCAGCTGTTACTAAAGGTTCTGTTTCGTTGCTAAGAACTTTAAAGCCACAAGATGTCAGCACAATACATCTAAATAAGAAACCTTTTGCTCTTTGAAGATAATAGCTCTTAGAAGTGTATTTGTTTGTGTTCAATTATTAATCTGTCTAAAATGTGTAAAGTAAATGTCAAAGGTACAATGATTTTTATTAATTTGAATGCTCCTTTAAAATAATTTTTGAATGTTAGTGTTCTTTCCAGTGTTATACAACTAATTTGGCTAATGAGTCCAGCAGAATCTGTCTATGCAAACTATTCCGCTAATTGCTGACTCTTCAAATGAATGCTGGATATTACATGGTTTTTAACTTAACAATAGACCATTTTATTAAAAGCAGTGCATTTAAGCGATGACATTGGGATTTTCAGTATGTGGATCCATAGATCACTTTGACTTTAGCAAAGCTTTTGATACGGTTTCCCACAGCATTCTCGACAGCAAGTTAAGGAAGTATGGGTTGGATGAATGGACCGTAAGGTGGATAGAAAGCTGGCTATATCATCAGGCTCAGCGGGTGGAGATCAATGGCTCGATGTCTAGTTGGCAGCCCGTAACAAACAGAGTGCCCCAAAGGTTGTTCAACATTTTCATTAATGATCTGAATAATGGGATAGATTGCACTTTCAGTAAGTTTGTGAATGACACCAAGCTGGGAGGAATGGTAGACATGCTGGAGGGCAGGGACAGGATTCAGGGGAGACCTAGACAAATTGGACTTTTGTGCCAAAAGAAATCTCCATGACATTCAACAAGGACAAGTCCAAAGATCTGCACTTAGAATGGAAATATCCCATGTACTGCTAAAGGCTGGGGACCGATCAACTAAGTAGCAGCTCCGTAGAAAAGGACCTAGGGGTTATGGTGGACAGGAAGCTGGTTATGAGTCAACAGTGTGCCCTTGTTGCCAAAAAGGCCAATGGCATATTGGGCTGCATTAGTAGGAGTGTTACCAGCAAATCGAGGGATGTGATTAGTCCCCTCTATTCGGCACTGGTGAGGCCGCATCCAGAATACTATGTCCAGTTTTGGGCTCCCCATTACAGGAAGAATGTGGACAAATTAGAAGGAGTCCAGCGGAGGGCAACAAAAATGATTAGGGGGCTGGGGCACATGACTTATGCAGAGAGACTGAAGGAACTAGGCTTATTTAGTCTACAGAAGAGAAGACTGAGGGGAGATTTGATAGCAACCTTCAACTACTTGAAGGGGTGCTCCAAAGAGGAGGGAGCTAGGCTGTTCTCGCTGGTAACAGAGGACAGAACAAGGAGTAATGGTTTCAAATTACAGCTGGGGAGGTCTAGGTTGAGGTTGGATATTAGGAAAATCTTTCTCATTAGGAGGGTGGTGAAGTACTGGAATAGGTTACCTAGGGAGGTGGTAGAATCTCCATCTTTGGAAACTTTGAAGGCCTGGCTAGACAAAACCCTGGCTGGGATGATTTAGTGGGAGTGGTCCTGCTTTGAGCAGAAAATTGGACTAGATGACCTGATGAGGTCCCTTCCGTCCCTAATATTCTATGATCACACCACTTCTTAGCTGACTTCACTCAACAAGTTACTGGAACATCATTGTTTACTTCAAAATAAGGTCATGTTCCTCAGCTGTTCGAGGGCCTGCCTATAAATCAGGTTTGAATATATAAACACTGCTTTTAATTAAAGATCTTCGGGTCTACTGGATTCTACTGAGTCAGCTAAGATTGAGAAAACTGATTGATGGCGTGCTGGCTTTAAAGTCTGCATGGAGGGTTGGCACACCATATCTGAGTATGTTACAGTAATCCAGGCAAGAGATGGCAGATGCATGGTCAAATGTATTTTTGTAGTGGGGAGCAGTGTGTGTTATAACTATGTTAATTATGTTCACGGTATACATGCCAAAGAATGTAACCCATTATTAGTGGTGTTATAGTTCAGTTATCCAGTCTGAAAAGAACTAATGCTACAAAAAGTAAATAATATCTAATAGATTGTACGGTTTTAATTGAAGTATGCCTGCAAGATGAAATGCATAGTAGAGGACAGGATGTGGCAAGCCTTGTAATAATTTGAGTTCAGTTGTCACGACACTTGTGTTTAAAAGTAAAACACTTGTAAAGTAATCTTGAGAAGTCAAGAAAGAAAATCAGGAGACACACAGAAAAGGGTTTATAATAAATTCTTTGCTGTATTTTCACATGGATCACATGGTACTGCTTACATCTAATGTTATCGAAGTGGGAATGGGGTCAGGCCAGAATTAAAAACATGAATAATGTGACTGTCCAAATATGTTGAACAGTATCAACGTGGGAGAAGCCTGATGGTTTTGTTTCACCTTCGAATGAAAGCAATCAAGTTGACGATCATCCTGAAGAAGATACCACAACAGATCCAAAGGGATCTCAATCAGATGCTGAGAAGGAAAGTAGTAAAAGTGAAGTACAAAAACCAAACATCAAGGTAAATTTCCCCATCTTTACTTTATGTACAGTATTAATGTTCTGAAATAACACTATTACCCCAGAATTTGAACCCAAATGATCCTATGGTAGCTTATGTAGACTAATGAACCAATCCCAAGCCTAAATTCTAAAATGGGTAATGGGAAGTGATCCACTGTAGGAGATTTACAAGGGTTTAGCAAGGGTTCCATTTCAGTCATTTGGAAAACTCTCTAAACTTGCTTGCCTCAGTTTACCTGCGGGAGGACATGGATACAGCCCTCTGCTCAAAGAATTGACATTCAGACAGTAATTTCTTCTAAAACAAAAGTCTCTTTATTAAATGCAAATTTTAATACAATTTAAATATTATATAAAAAATTAACATAATGTAACAAATGAAAGAAGCTGCTTAAGCCAGTAGAAGACACCATAAACTATATAACCCTATATGGCTCGCCATCAAATATAACAAACTTGAAAACTGCAATTCAGTACTCAAGACACAAGATAATGGCTCCTTAGTATATATGAGAGCTTTGTTTTGTAAATGTGCATGTGCATGCACTCCACTCAGTTCCAGCTGTGAGAGATGGAACCTTTTATTTATAGTTTGTTCTAATGATTGTTTTTTTTTAATTACGCATGTATTGAATGATTCTGTCCTTTTCTGAATCGAGTAAAAAGACTGGGGAGAATTAAAATTCTACTAAATATTGTTTATTTATTACTTTTGGTTTTCCATGGTTGAAAAAATATAAATAATAGATGTGACCATAGGACCATATTGTGTTGTTTCATTTAGGCATTTTTGCTTGAAGTGGGTTTTTTCTTCCTTAGATGAAAAGAGATAGTGATGAAGAAACAGAAGAAGAGAAGCCCCCCAAAGTTAAAAAGAGAAGCCCTTATGGAGAGTGGCAGGAAGTTAAACAAGAAACTGATGTTGCTCAGAATGAGGCCACGTCGATTCCAGAAGATACCTCCCACAGTGTATCTAAAAAGACAACCCCCTACGGAAATTGGGAGGCAGTTACAGAAAAGGAAGATCCATAGTAAGTGTCCATTTACCATAAATATTTGTAAAATGTCTATCACCTCAATGTATCAGAGACCCTATACCAGGGGTCGGCAGCCCCTGTCACGCCTGCCTATTCTGAGTGGCACGCTGCACCTCACCACGGGGCTGAGCTAGGGGGCTGCAGGGCTTCAGGTGGCGGCGGGAGCTGCGACGCTTGCCCCTGCCGCCACCCGAAGCCCCAAGGCTGAGCTAGGGGGCTGGCTCGAACCCTCACCGGTTTGAGCCAGCCTCCTAGCTCAGCCCCCGGGCTTTGGGTGGCAGCAGGGGCTTCTGCCGCCACCCGAAGCCTGGGGGCTGAGCTAGGGGGGTTTGAGCCACCCGCCCTGCCCTGCCGCCACCCGAACTCCCGAGACTGAGCTAGGGGGCTGGCCCGAACATCCGGTTCAGGCCAGCCCCCTAGCTCATTCCAGGGGAGCCCCTGAACCTGGCAGCTCCCATAATAATCAATTTCACTGCTCAGCCAGAGCAGTGAAATTGACATATTTGACAGCTCCAATGTCCCAGAGTGCCCTGGATTGGCACTCTGGGACATTTCCGGAGGCTGTCTACCACGCAAAAAGCGTACACACAAGCATTACCGCGGAACAGCTGTTCCGCAGTAATGCTTACCACTCTCGTTCGAGTGGTTTAACTGTTGCGCGGCAAGAGGGTGTTGCCACGCAACAAGAAAAATGATCGAGTGTACACAGTCAGCTTTATTACGCGATAAGGAGCCTTATCGCGCAGTAATGTGATCGTGTGTACATAGCCTCAGTGGTAGTTTAGCCTCAATAAAGGCTTAAGGAATTTTACCCACGGTGAGTGTTTTTAAAAGTAGTTTTGATTCTTTTTTTAATGCAGAAGTAATCACAGGGTAAACTTCTTAAATTGCTGGTGACTCAGTGGATGGTTGTTTTTGATAGAACTGGTATTCAGATGCCTTGGGCTAGATCTGTAAGTGTAGTTCTGTAGGTATGAATGCAAATTGGCATGCATGCATTTTTTTGCCTTTAAAAATTAGGCCCTATGTATCCTTTATCTCAAAAATTCAGTAATATTTCATCAGGGAAGCAGAAGATGCTCCTTGAACTCTCTGTATGTAAATTAAAGGCTGAATCCTGCCCATGTATTGCTATATATCTAGTAAAATCAGTTATTCTGCTTTCTTACACATTCATCAGGAAACCATGACCATGTGGTCTCATGTATTGGAGGACAAGGCACAGCCTTTCCGTGTTGTTTTTCTACAGGCAGTAAGAAACAAAGCTTGAGTTTTTCAGTTAGCTGCTATTGTTGTTCATGAGTTTCTCTTGTGATTTTTTTAGAAATTAATTATATTAATGCATTTTATTATAGTAACAATACTCACTTCTTCTAAGTACAAAAACATCTTTCACTGTTAGCGGCAAAAAAATATATTCGAGTTGTTCAAATTGCTGTGTCATCCTCAAAAGAAAATGGGAATTTGGTATTTAGCACAAGGGAATTGTGAGTCAAGACTCCTGCATTCCATTTCTGATTCTACCAGTAACTCACTGGTCAACCAGGGGTAAGTCACTAAACCTGTATGCCACTATGAATGTGTTATACCCATTTTATAGATGGGGAAATTTAAGCACAAGTTTCCCTATCTATAAAATGGGGATAACTCTTTCATACATCAGTGAGGTCTTTTCAGGGTTAATTAATAAAGATGCTTGGATCCTTAGGTAAATGTAAAGTTGCACCATCATTGGAGCATTTCATTATTCTGTGTTTACACAACATCTAGTACAGTGGGTTATCTTCCATAACTATGTCTCCTAAGCACTATGGTAATAATAAGAATTAATTAATAAATCGGAAGCTCTGTAGTTAAGAATCATAGTATAACATCATTAATCAGGTCAGTATAATTAAGGCTTCCACTTTTCCCTAGCTGCTTAAGCTTTCATGTATGATATATGTCAGTGGACTTGGTTCAATTGTACGGCGAGACCTATCCTTTGTTGTCTTTTCTTCAAGAACTGCTTTGGTGTAAGCCTTTTTTGTCTTGATGGCAATTTAGCAAATTCTAATCAAAATCTTTATTCTTTTGTGGATTGTCGGGTACCACCTGTGGTTTTAATATAGTAAAGTTGGGAACAGTGTCAAAGTTGACTCTCCTGCTCCTTGAGTAAAGGATGACTTTTGATTACAGGAAGAACACAGTCACATCTTCCATTCATGGGGTGAAGTTCTGGGCTTATCTTGAGCGGTTAACCCAGAAAAATTAATTAAGATTATAGTAGCACACATAGCCTTGATCAGGATTAGGGCCCATTAGACTAACGGTGGTAGAAACATAGTGACAGAGATAGTTAGAATCTTAGTTAATAAGCATTTAAGTGTGTATTTGGGTAAAATCTGAAATATTCATTAACCTGGTTGGTAACGTGCCCAATACTTTGTTATTGGTAGACTTGTGCAAACACTTAAATGCCTGCTTAATTTTACACATGAGTAGCAATATTGACCATTATAGGACTTCATATGAGCAACATGCTTAAATGTTTATAAATAAACTGGGGTCTTAGTTTGCTTCTTTTATGTCTAATATACCCTATCATTTGCCAGCTCACCAAGGATACATAAAATACTTGTAATTTATCAGATTATCGTGTTCCTCATATGGATGGGCTAGTAGACTTTGGACCCAAGTTTTAAGATGTCATAACCATTTTATGGGGCTGCTATGAAAATAAAAGCACTGTCTGCATTCTGTGGTGCAACTCTCATCCTTGTCATCTAACAGTAATTTTTTTTAACTTCCACTCCTAGTGCAAAAGTGGACTTGGAGCTTCCCAGTACAGAGAGTGACTGTCTACCTCTTCCAGTGCTCCAGGTTCCAGAGGATGCAAAAGTGATATTTAAAGAAAAAACAGTCACCTCCCTTGGAGACCTGACAGAAGGGATACCAATCTTCAAAAAGAGAAAATTTGAAAATGGCAAATCTAGAAACTTACGACAAAGACCAAATGATCAGTAACAATCTAAGAAGGCATTTAAGATGTTGTCTAAACTAGAGAGGGCCTAAAGTTATTATTTTAAACAAGCTTTTTTAAAGAAAATGTGGGTTAGAAATTAAGAATTTATAGTTACTCAAAAATGTATTGGATTGTGAATTGTAATAAATTTTTTATTTTTGTGTTGATGTGATCCTATTTTGTTTTTTGAATGGATAATTGCACAATTTATGCAGTGTTGTAAATACATTTTTTATTTTAACTCTTTTATTTGAATTCAATTTGGTCAATGTGTGCTATTTAAAATATAGTACAGTATGTAAGCTTTTGACTCCTCTCCTTAGTGTATGGAAATACATCAATGCATAGCTTGGAAAAATCTGGTACAGAACATGTATGTGAACACAAGACGTGGATAAGCAACAATGCGCTGGGACCCATATACTAGAAAACAGAATTAAGTCGCAATATGATATATGCAGAATGGCCTTCCAGCAAATGTTCTTTGATTTAATAGTTACAAAACTGGAGGTGAGAGAGTGCAGCCAAGCATAGCTGGAGATTTTCAAAGCCAAGATAGGAGAATGAGCTACACAGATCTCATTTATTTCAAAAAGGGGATTTCAAAATGCTTGAAAATCTCAACCAGAAGTGTTCTAATTCAGATTCATGGGAAGCAATTCTGTACATACAGGATAAATATATTGTAAATTTATAGCAATTCAAACCTTGTCTGATTAATCTGTTTTCGTGTACTTCAACATAAGTACACCTCTGTTTTAGTCCTCTTTCTGTGGTATCTTCCTTATTGTATTTTTTATTATGTATTTAGGGCTCCATGATTTTTCTTCCAGTTACCCATTTGTTTTCTTTCTTCTCTCCATATTTTCTTTATCTGTTTCCTTGTAAGTCAGGAATGGTCACACACTAGTTTCATGAACAAGTATTACAAAGTTGGAGTTGTACTCTAGTGTACAACATTATTTTAGTGACTGTTGCTGGTGTGAATTGTTAAGATGAGTGTATTGCATAACTATAGACAATGCCAGTTTACTGATCATATATGCTGGTCAGGACCATGTGGATGCTGATCCCAGCATTTGTACTTACATTGGGAGAGGAAAACAGAAGGACAGTGACATAGTTATTATAGAGCCATTACAGAAAGCTGCAGCTGGCTATCAGCTAAAATCCGGGATAAATACTTTATTAAGGTTAGTGTCCTGAAATTCACAAATGGAGTTATCTGTTTTTTCAAAGAATGGAGTGGTCTGTGTTTAGCATCATCAAAGGTCCATGGACTGTAAAAGAAGACGGCTATACATTTGCTTCCCAAATTACTGGTTGTGATCCACTGGGGAGGAACAGAGGGGGCCATGGAGTTTCTAATGAAGAACTCATGTGGGTTCATAATGTGTACCGTCACCACTTCTAAATCACCAGTATCTCATTAGAGAGGGTCTCAGTCAATTATAGAGCACGTGTACACGCTATGAAGTATTTCAGAGCCTAGATACAATGTGATGTACTTTCTAGATGCCAGCCCTTTATTTCTTTACTTTGCCTTGAGCAAAAGCAATGTCTACGTGGTCCCACAGTTTAGCCTACAGTCTACCCCAGCACGCTGTGCTGTCCATCCCGTGTGAACACTGCTGGAGCAAACTAGAAGATACCCAGTTCACATTAACTTAGGCTTCTTTCGAACAAGACTATTTTAATGCAAACTAGATACCTTTTAGTTCGTGTCAGCAGCATCCACACGGCAGTTACAATGCAGCATTTTAGTGCAAACTGCAGTTCACACCCACATAGTGTGTACTGCAGAGGTGTGTAGACAAACCAAAGAGTGCAGGATTGCAAGCTTGACCTATAGCTGTAAATTATAGGGATTGTTAATTTTTATTCATTTATTTTGGTAAGATCTGCAGTATTTTCTGTGGATGCAGAGAAGAACTAAGTGATTACAGATTCAATCCCCTGTATGCTACCTGTGTTTCCTTGTCATAGCAATTGTGTTTACTGTGACATCTGCCTTTATGAGAAATTTCAAGGAGCTGTTTAGCGTCCACTCAGAAACCAGCATGCAGAAGAGCAACTTTCCAAGATGCTTTGATTGTCCTCATGGTCATAGGTCAAGTAATGTTTCCCTTTTTACAGTGCTAACGTGATCAATAGGGATAAGTATTGTGCGCGGAGTGGCTTAGTATACCTAAATTGGTGTGATTATGTAGAAACTGCCTAACTATGATGGTACGTTGTTTTAAAAAATCTTAAACTGAGAAGTTAAAATGGTTAGAACTCGTGTTCCTTGAGGAGCTGCTGAAAAAAAAAAAGGCAACCGGAGACCAAAGACCTTGCAATACGCTGAGTTTAATAGCTAAATCTAAAAAAACACTTATTTTTAATATGAAAAAGGTTTGGAGGTTTTCTTTATTCACCACTGAGAATCTTCAGTCTCTTTTCTCAATGGTGGTTCTTCTGATTTTTGTATCTAATGGCTGCAGAAGAAGAGGAGTTGGAAAGCCACTATCCCAGACTTATTAAAAGTTTACAAACTATTCCTTCAGAAGGAAAATTTACAAACTGAGCCAAAATGAGGTGAGAATCACAGTAAAGTGGTGTTAGAATCCGTCTGGCTGCTTTCGTTAGGTACGGTTGTATGATAGTCTGATTTCTAAAACCTACTTTCCACTTCATGCAAAATGCATCATTTAAATTCTTTTTCAAAAACACAATTCATAATTATTGTCAGTGTTGTGTCATTTTAAAGTGCAATCTGAGCTCTGTATTTAAATAGTCATTGTTGCTTTTGGATCATCCTGTGACACTTTTAGCAGCTATTTCCTTACTGCAAACCTAAACTAAATATTTTCTGATCACATACAGAAATGTTACCTCATCTAAGAATTAGCTAGGAAACTGATACTCCAGGACATATTTAGGACCAAGGTACAGATGCACTGATAACCTCCCCCCTTCAAAAGTCTCATGCCTTGGGCAGTCAGCACTCCAGGAGATTTTTACGGTAACTAGATACGTTCTGTATTTTTAATCCATCTTTAAATTGCACTTCTTCAGTATGTCCTTTTAATGTTAATTTGAAAAACAAATACTTTATTGTTTAAAAAGAAACCTATAGTGTTTTCTGATTGATCTATTTTCTCATCCCCTCGTATATCTCAGCTGTATTGTTTGTCTGCCTAGATTGTAAGTTCTTGGGGCAGGAACTGTGTCTCTTCCTTAGTTTGTACAGTGTCATGCACTCTATCAGCGCTATAGAAAACCAGTGATTATTGGAGAGAGAGAAAGAGGTAGTGTACTCCACAGCACTGGAATGGGACTTAGGAGACCTGGTTCCAGACCCAGGCTCTGCCACTGTCTGGCTCTGTGACCTTGGGAAAGCCAGTTCACTCCTCTATTTTTGTTTCCCTTTTTGTCTGCTTAGTCTATTTAGCTGAGCTTCTTGGAGCAGGATTGTCTCTTACTAATTCTTACATGGTGCCTAGCACAATAGAGCCTGATCTTAGTTGGGGTCTTTAGATGCTAACATAACATTATTGGTTGGTTTGTGTTTTGGCTTGATATGGAAACCTACCTGCGAGGAACTGTACTGACACCATCAATTTTTCACTTTGCAACTCTGACAGGAGCTTGAATCTGCACCCTGAAGCCTGAACACATCAATGTATTTGAAATCCACACGTTTCCACTTTGAGGAGTAGTGGTGTTCAGTGTTTGTATTTGATACATTACGGTCCTACAGACCAAATCAGATCTAGTTCTGATGTTCAGATTTAGGGTTTGGGGCAAGTCTGCCTCCGGTCGCCACCTGAGTTAGTCAAACTGGTGAAAATGTCTTTAACCCATCAGTAACCCCATGAGATTTCAAGTTGTCTTCCTCTGTTTTATTTATAAAAGTAATTTTGAGGGACCAGTTTTTAAAAATCTCCTTTATTTTCTTTTTCAACTAAGCACCTCCCCCTTGCTACCGTTATTCAAATAATTGGTGTCATTCTTGACCAAGAATTGTCTTCCAACAGTATCTCCCATATGTGAAAATATATCACCAAATATATCACAATACCAATGTACATCTTTGCCCCAACCCCTCTACTGATGCCTTCATTTCCTCTCAGCTTGACTATTATAGTTCCCAGCTCTGCAGACTCCAGCATATGAAGTATGCTCCTGACAGGCCTGCCTCATGGATACAAGAAATATAAACATATTACATGTATTTACAAACAACTTTCTAGTCATTTCAGGATTGACTTCAACTACTCTTTGATCCAGTTCACAATTTCCCTTCCTGAGATAAATTTTACTCAGTTAGTTACACTGGTATAAATCCAGAGTAACTTAATTGCAGTTAATCTTCAAAGTTCACTAAAATCAAATGAGTTACTATGGATTTACACCAAAAACTTATCTTTTATTTTTGTTTTTTAAAACTTGACATGGACCCGATCCCTATTATTTTACAAATGTCTTTCTTTTGCTCCCCTATTCATTTCTTCTGCTGGATTCACTGCCTATATCCTTTCACACAATCTCAGTACTGTGGATGCAAAAGCCATCTCCTTTGTAGTTTCTGCCATCTGTAACTACCTTCCTCTTTTTTCTATCTCAAACTCTTTGTCTTCTCCCTTGCATCTATCTTATAATTCCTCCTTTCCTCTACCTGCCATTTAACTTTTGAATTATACTACTTCTTTCTGTGATTATATAGCCTAGCTCTGTAAAACATTTTGTGATATAGTTTATATGAAAGTTGCTGTACAAAATAAAGCAATATTGTATTGTAAATAAAGTAGTAATCTCTATAAATCAGAGTTTGATGTGTGGTTGCCAATCAGAATTTCCAGAAAATTATTTGAACCTTGTATCAAATCAACCTGGCATCAAATTTGTACTTGTAAATTTAGAAATAGTTGCTATAATAATGTTATTTTCCCAAAAATTATTCATGTCAGCTTTGCTGTTTATTTGCAATCACATGTTTAAATGGCTAGAGAGTGTGAAACAATAGATCTGTTAGAAATTATATATTTGGGTTTTTTTAAATTCATTATTTGCCAGGCCAACTAAATCCTTCTCATTTTAATAACATCTCCATTCTAAGTACAAAATATTGCCAGCTGATGGAGCTGATATAAAATGCCGAATAAAGCAATTGCTGATACCCTTATTCTTATTGTTGAAGATTTTTAAGGCAGTGTAAGAAATTTAGACACATCTATTAAAAACTGAGTATATGGTGAATATAAACTGAAAGAAGAGTCTTACTTTGGAACTGTTTACATGAAATTCTGTTCCATCTAAGGTCCTAGACCATGCTCATCACCATAGTATCTGAGTGTCTTCCAGTAGTGCATTCACCAATTACTGGAAATAGCTTTATCCAGTGCAACAGTCATGAGTAACAAATTGACCTTGGGTTAAAATTGTTAATTTTTAAATTTTTAACAGAATGTGGTTGGGGTTTGTTGTAGTTACCGCTTAGCAACATCCAAAGTATATATTGGAAAGAGTGTTCTTCATGTAACAGATTATCATAAAGTGGTCTTCACCGTTATTGATCTTCTGGATGAGAAACAACTCAGAAACATTAAGGTTAAGAATTTTTAAAAAGATGAGTAATACAAGTAAATATTTGTATCAAGTTTCTTCTAATCCTGGTAATAAACTTATTTGGGAATTTCTTTTACAGAAAGCAGAACCACTTGCTCACTTACATAAAGCATACAGAAAAAATAAGGTAAGGTCCAAGTAAACAGTTTTGCTGAATATGAAATCTGACTTATCATTAAGGAGAGGTTATTTCTAGAATTAACTGTATTTCTGCTTCAGGAAACATTCATAAGCCTAAAAATACTAACGACACTGAGCTAGAGAAACAAGCTACATTTTTGTAATATAGTTGTAAGAATAACATGCTGATATTACAAGTGATTGAATTCATTCATAACTACAGGATCACTGAAAACGTTGCTGATATATTTTATGAATGATAGACTGAAGACTGGATTTTTATTAAAACTGATATTTTGTACTCATCTAGAAAAATCTATTTCCACTGTCTGACCCATAACTTTGTTATGCTTAATGGTTTTTCTATTACATATATTTCCTCCTAAACTTACTTTTAATCCATGCACGTAAGATATGTGTATATATAATTTAACTATTCTATAAAAGTACTGACATACTTAGACATATGAGAAATCATAGATTTTAGCATGTCTTACAGGAATTCCTGCTGTTTTGCTTAGAAATAATGTTGCTAAGCTACAAAGAGAATATTGTCCTCTTCTAGAAGTCGGAGGGGGAGGAGGAGCTAGGTTCAGAATGATTAAAATTCATGTTTCATTAATATATGGACATGGGAATACTTTGTCTCTAAACATGAGCACATCAAGCAAAGGCTTTAGATAATATATCCCCATGAAAGATTCCTTTTATGAGCTCCCAACACACTGCAAGAAACGTTCTCTTTCTGCCCGCTGGGGTGTGAATCACTGAGAAAAGCCAGGTATGGTATATGGAGTGAAATTTTCAAAAACTGCTCTCTGTATTCACACACTGGCAGCGTTCCCTGAAACATCCTTATCCTGTGAACAAGTGTTGATCCTGCTAAGAAAGCTGAGTCATTGAGGCAGATACCTCATTATATAAAAGGGAAATGGGAGTGACTGTAGAACAGAGGTTCTAAGGTGAGGGCTAAGACCTCCTAAAGAGAGACAGCTTAAGTAGGACTTGTGATCTTATTGTTAATTGATTTCTGTCAATAATTCCAAACCCTGGAAAAAGGTGAGTTTGGTCTCCATATGCTGTGCAGACAGTATGTGCAGAGCTGTCTGAGAAAGGGGCCTATTCACACTGAACTAAAACTACTGAATGTGAATGTTTAGTCTCACAGGCTACGTCTACACTGGAAAAAGTTAGGTCAATTTTGTTAAGTCGACCTAATAAGGTCCAATTTAAGTTGACCTAAAGTCAACCTTATTAAGTCGACTTAACTAAATGGTTACCCTGAACTGGGACTTAGTAAGTCGACCTAACTGCCCTTAAGTCGACTTAATAAAGTCGATTTAAGGGTTAATCCATGTCCACACTGTGCTGAAGTCGATTTAAGGATTAGGTCGACCTAACTGGCGGTTCTTACTAAGTCAACTTAAGCTTTCATTAAGTCGACTTAAGGAATTTCTTAAATCGACTTAATGAAAGCCTGGTGTGGACCTGGACTAAGTTAGTCGGCTTAAGCCTCCTTAAGTCGACCTAACTTGCAAGTGTAGACATAGCCACAGGTATTCAAGGTGGTTTCATACTGGGCTCTAATTTATATATGCATACATATGTGGACAATAGGTTTTGTTTGGTTTTAATTTTCATTTATCATTTCAAGTATTTAGTAACAATAAAATATTGGGGGGCCTGGCTCAGAAAATCACATTGTTCCATTACAGCAGGTCAGAAATTGTAGAACAGAAACGTCAGGAAATCTGGGCACAAGAAAAGGAGTCTGCCATCTCTTATTTCCTGCCCAGATCCGGCATGATGAACAATTGATCAGTTTTCTCTTGAGAAGTATCCCTAAAAGCCACCTAATGCCCCACTAGCCTCAGTGAAGGCACCCTTAGATTTTAGAATCATAGAAACAAAGGAACCATGAGAGGTCATCGAGTGCAGTCTGCTGCATTCATGGCAGGACCAGGTACCCTCTTAAGTCAATCCTGACAAGTGTTTCTCTAACCTGCTCTTAAAAACTTCCAATGATGGAGATTCCACAATCTGCCTAGGCTACTTATTCCAGTGGTTAATCACCCTGACAGTTAGGAATTTTTTCCTACTGTCCAGCCTAATTTTGCTACCATAGTTTCCTTTTTCATGGTGTATATCCTTGATTTCTCCTATCATAGTTTGGAACAAATCTGGACTTCAACAGCAATAAAGAGAGGCGGAAGCATTGACAGCGGTCTGTGACAGGACTTGTGGGGTATTGTCTGCTGCTCGTTTACATCTTTTGGCTTTTCCATGCCAGTCAATGTTTGTAATGTAATGTAATGCCAGCTGATGTTATTTGAATAGTAAATGCCATAGTCATGGAAGAACCATTAGTATAGATATTTTTGGAAAGTCGTGTGAAATATAATTATCGAGAAAAATACTATTACATTATATCTATCTGAAAATACTTATCTTTCTCATTGCCATCCTGATTGCTGCTACCTTGCAAGTAAAGAAGTTCTGCCAAGTGTGCAAGTGGAATCTACATTAAAAATGCCAAATAAAGCCCAAGAGGTAAACAAAATGTACACTTCATCTTCAGATACAGTGGTTTTATTTGTTTCTTGGTTTTCTCACATGGAATTGTCTCTCAAAGTGTTTAAGAGAAGCCGTTAATCTTTTAGCCATTCATTTTAAGATAAAGATGCTTATATCTGTCTTATCTATGTTTGTGCACTAACAGCTCTTAAATATAGAAAAATAGTGTCTTGGGTGTCTAGGCGCTACAGTAAGGGAGTACTGTCAAACAGGTAAATTGAAAAGGATCTTGGTGACTAATAAAGCATTAGCAGTGCCTGAAAAATGTATGTGCCTCTTAAACTAATTAGAATACCGAAGTTTAAATATTTTTAACACAGTTTTTAATTCTCTTAGTAAAATTGCCTATGGTAACTATAAATAAGATGCTCAATACTAGGCAGAAAGTTATTTGTTTATATTATATTTGCATCCCAAATGATTAGGTGCTATAAAATATGAAGAAACAGCTCCTCCCCTAATAAAGTGCTTGCCTTCTTAAAAGATACATACAAAATCAACATGCAAGTCCATGGGGGAGGATGATGGCAGTGTTGGAGGACACTTTCAAGGCAACCAATTGACATGGCTTCTACCCCAGAATAGGAGGGTTGGCCTACAAAAGAAGGTGTGATTAGGGTTCACAGAACAATCCCTCGAACACAGTGGCAAAGTGGCACAGTGATTTAGCACAGCTTAAGATCAGATGAATGCAGAAGTAGCTTATAGATAGGAATTAACATAAGTGGTACTCAGGTAGGCTGTGTCTACACTGGTAAATTAAGTTGACTTAAGCTTGGCTTAAGTCAACTTAATGTGCCCTGCGTCTACACTACACTTTGCTTAAGTCAACTTAAGCAAAATAAAGTCGACTTAATGAAAATTAAGTCGACTTTATTAAACCACCTTTCTACTCGACCTAAGGCTTAATTCGACTTTTTAAAGTCGAATTAAGCCAGTGTAGCTCTGGGATAGCCCTAAGTCGACTTAGGGCCACCCCAGGACGACACCAATGCCCTCCCTGCCAGGGGAGGGGCACAGGGGGATCCTGGCATGCCCCCCAAAGCGTCTGACGAAGTGGGATTTTCTCCCACGAAAGCTCATGCGATTAATAAATCTGTTAGTCTTTAAAAGTGCCACAAGACTCTGTTGTCTTTCTACAATAGACTAACACGGCTACCCCTTTGGAATTTGGATTTAGGGAAGCATTTATGATATTATTTTCTAGGGATATCTCATAAATGCTATAATCCATAGGAGCTATGTCATGTTTGGTATCAATAGAAAGGTAGTAATTTACTGGGAATGATTATATAGTTTGTCTAGGAATTCTATTTCGATTAGAAGTTAGGAATTCGATGTTATATCCATACTTTAATTTGTGTCATTCTGGACAAATGTCTTAGACGGGAGGGTGTGAACAACCATTGTCTCCTTAATGTTTAGGAATTTTCCAGGTAGAATGGTCCCAGGGAGTATCCTGATGAGCCATTAAGGACATAAAGAATACAACCATTGTGTCCTTAATGGCTCATCAGTTCACTCCCTGGGACCATATCACCTGGCAGATTCCTTAACATTAAGGAGACAATGGTTGTTCACACCCTCCCGTCTGAGGCATTTGTCCAGAATGACACAAGTTAAAGTATGGATATAACATCAAATTCTTAACTTCTAATCCAAATAGAATTCCTAGACATAAACTATATAATCATTCCCAGCAAATAACTACCTTTCTATTGATACCAAACATGACATAGTTCCTATGGATTATAGCATTTATGAGATATCCCTAGAAAATAATATCATAAATGCTTCCCTAAATCCAGACAGCGTCACACACAGGGCTCTGCCTTGCCAGGGTCCCTGTACCCCTTTTCCCCATTGTACACAGGGGGTGCCCCCCTAGCCCCACAAAGTCGACCTAGAGTATCCAGTGTGGACGCTCTAGGTCGACTTTGTAAGTTCCCCTTTACGTCGACTTTAATTTTCAGTGTGGACACACTAAGTCGACTTAAAAGTGCAAGTGTAGACATAGCCGTACTCATGAGCACCTAACCTTTCAAAAAGCGTACTGAGAACTTCCCCCAAAGGCTCACATGTGTACCAGCATACCCCGCACAGCCCCAGGCTCACCCACCCTGCCTGCCTGAAATCACTCCCCGCTACCATACACCAGCCCCTGCTGCTGGTGCCCTGGCTCCCAGACTGGGTCCAACCACCAGCCCCTGCTGCCTCTGGCCTTGGGCCAGATCCAGCCCTTGCTACCAGCCCTGGCTGGATCTGGACCCCAGCAGTCCCACTGCCAGCTCCTGGCTCCCAGGCCGGATCTGGATCCTGGCCTCTGCTGCCACCGCCATCTGGCAGCCCCAGGCTGGTTCCTGCCTTCGGCCACGCTGGTCCAGGATCCTGGGCTAGCTCTTGTCTTTGGCTCCACCAGTCCCAGGTCCTGGGTCCCAGCTGGGTCCTGCCTTTGGCCCTGCCAGTCCCTTCTGGGGCCAGATGCTGTGACCAGCCTCCTCCCCTGCCATCCACTTGGGTTGGGGGCCCTGACCCTGGGCAGTCACTGCCCTCCGTCACCTACCTTGAGGAGGGATTTAACTTTTCCTCCTCTTCTCCTGCTCTGCATCACATGCCTCAGCTATATGCTGCAGAGCAGGAGACTTAAGAGCTGGCACACCTCTTTGTGCCTGCATTGCTGGCTCAGGACTCGGGGCACTGGGCTAGTGACACCCCTGGAGTAAACCCTGAAGCCTGTCCATATTTGAGGCCAAGGAAAGTATTTAATACTTGACCCAGAGCCACTGTAAGAGATGCTGAGTGACACCCAGGCAGGGGGGGAGTGGTGGTGGTGGGGGGGCTGCCTTGTCCCAGCTGGAGTCAGACTACAGGACTGCTGCAGGGGACCAGCAGCTGCCGCACATTGGGAGGGGAAGTGTGGGAGGGATTTTCATCCCTTCCAGCCTCATGCCCTTCCACCCCCTACAGGTATAGATCTTCCCCTCCCTAGAGGAGGTGGGAAGTGGGGCTGAAATTCCACCTGACCCTGGCGGTGGAGAGTGGTGCACACGAGGCAGCGCAAATGTGATGTATGGTAGCCGAATACCAAACAATTTCTGTTGGTACTCATTGGAGAACTCGATCTGAAAAATTATGTCAACCCCTGCTCATAGGGTACATAGTCATAGTCTACACTGGAGACAGAGCTGTAACATATGGTTCATGTAGCTTTGTTCAAGCAAGCATGCTAAGAATAGAAGTGTAGCCTTGGCAGTGGAAGGGGTGGAATGGGCTACCTTCCCCAAGTGCATGATTCGGGTTTCAGATGGGATGGGATCTCATGGCGATGTGACTACATTTCTATTCTTAGTGGACTAGGTCAATCAGATCTACTTGCTTTGGAAATTACACCTCTAGCTCCCGTGCAAACATACTTAAAGGTGAATTATTTTACTGGGTGATTCCACATTTTGTCAAATATGTACCACCACAATGTATATGGTATTTATGCACAACTATTTGCCTATATTTTATGTGTATATAAATCCCTCTAGGGTTTTCATTTACTGTTATTTGTGTTGTGGTCATACCTAGGACATTAGTCATGGACCAGGACCCATTATTCTAGGCACTGTACAGATAACAAAGAGAAGATCCATTCTTTGTATGGAGATGTCATAAAACCATGGAAACATAGTGCTAGAAAAAGATCTCAAGAGATCATCTACTCCATCCCATTGCAGTAGGGCAGGGACAAGTATACCTAGATCATACCTGAAAAGGTTTGTCCAACCTGTTCTTGGAAACCTCTAATGATGGAGATTCCACAGCCTCACTTGGAAGCCTATTCTAGTGCGTAGCTACCCTTCCAGTTAGAAAGTTGTTCCTAGTATTTGGCCGAAATCTCCCTTGCTGCAGAGTAAGTTGATTATTTCTTGTCCTACCTTTAGTGGACATGGAAAACAATTGATCACCATTTTCTTTATAACATATTTGAAGACTGTTATCGGGTCTCCCTCCTCCACCACCAGTCTTCTTTTCTCAAGACTAAACCTGCCCAGTTTTTTTTAATCTTTCTCCTAGGTCAGGTTTTCTATACCTTTTACAATTGTGGTTGCTCTCCGCAGGCAGGGCCATCCTGTGGGGGGACCGGGGCCCAGAGCCAACTGGCCAAAGCGGGGTCCCTGCCCCCCATGCTGGAGGGCCGACTGGCCCACTCCACCCCCCAGGGAGCTGGCCCTGGGCCGGGAGGCTGAAGCTGCCACCAGGGGGAAGCCGACTCCGGCCCTGGCCCTGGCCCCAGGCCAGGAAGCGAAGGGCGCCTGAGTGGGGGAGCCAGAGCCTGGCCCTGGGAGTGGGACAGCGCAAGGCCCATGTAACCATGGGGCCCGGGGCGATCACCCCGTTTGCCCCCCCTAGGGATGGCCCTGTACACTGGACTGTCTCCAATAGATACACATCTTTTCAAAGTGTGGCACCCAGAACTGGACACAGTACTCCAACTGAGACCTCAGCAGTGCTGGGACAATTACTTCACATTTTCCATACAACAGTCTTGTTATACCAGAATATGAGCTTTGTTCACAATTGCAGCAAATTGTTCTCTCTTACTCATTTGTGATCCATTATACTTCCCAAATCATTTTCAGTAGTACACCCTCTAGCAAGATATTACTCATTTTTTAGTTCTGCATTTAATATTTTTTCTTCCCAAGTGTAGCACATTGCACTTCTCTTTATTTCATAACTTTCTTTTTTATAAGTTAAACAATGTGAATGTATTTGATCACTAGGATGCTGTGATTAACCTGAAATCAATACAAGAACTGGCTAAGCAATTGGGTTTTGAGTGGACAATTGTTGCTAATGAGCTGGGATTCAGCAGGGCAGAAATAAGCCAGTTTCACTCAGCTACCACAGAGAAGAAGATTCAAGCACAGAAAATGCTGGAATGTTGGTAAGTAGCTCAAAGTGAGAAAGGAGTGCAAAGTCCCTCATCCTTTCAAATAAATAGCTTTGTTTATCTTTTTATGTTCACTGATATTTCACCGTTAAGATGGCCCTGACCTATTGGGCTACTTTTAGATTATTTCTATTTTTATTATCTCTTCCAAAAGAAATGTTTATATGACACTTGTCAAGGCCTGTATGGTCAGCACTCTGTTGCAAGTAAACCCATTTGTTGGTTCCAATGTGCTTCCAACACAAATAGATCTGGGTAGAATCTTCTCACTTTTTCTAGTTCTGGGACTACCAGGCAGGTTTCCATGCTCAGATCTGATCTGACATCATTCTTCAGTACATGGGGAACTGATGCCCAGCTTTCCTCAACCCTAAAATCGGTGTCTGAGACCTCTCAATCCCCCTCCACCAGATGCCTACAGATGCTCCCCCAGAATCCCGCATAGGCAGAGGTCACTCTAAGTTCTTAATTTAACCTATTTGTGGACAGTATGGCAGGAACATAAGAAGCACAGGCTTAGCAAAGGAATTTCTTAATCATACTCACTTTACTCTTAAACTACTCGAGAGTTACAGATTTTTTAAAAGAAGGTAACTTCTGGAACACATGCTCCCCTGATCTGATCTCTCAGAATCTGTGAGTCCCAGGTTTGTCTGCATTTAAGGCTGGACAGAGTTCCTCCTGCATTCTCTCTCCTTCAAGTCCTTATTACACGTCACAATTGTCAGTCCTACACAGAACAGAACACTTTTCTTCAGTAGGTTGCTCCTGTACTATGTGTTCCACTGGGAAAATCTAGCCTCCTCCCTGGCATGTTTGCCTAATTTGTGTAGATAAAAATAGACCCCTGGGTTGGGCCAATCATTGAGATCATCAAAGTCGATCAACCTAGACTGCAGCCTTATTGGCTTCTCGGTGAAACATCCAGTACCTTTCCCAAGTAGAATAGCTCATTTATATGCAGTACAGTAGGCTGCCCACCTATATATACCTAATATAGATGTGTTCAATACATGACACAAATGGAGTTCATACTCTGACACAGATGCAATGTCAAAATGTTCATTAAAGTTTATTAGACTTGTAGCAGCAAAACTTTGGCAAACCCAGGAGGAGATAGAAATGTTTTCAGAATAAAGATGAGACAGTTAAGTTGTGTGCAGCATGAACAAATTCCTCTCCTTAAAATTATTTATTAGTAATTTTTTCACCTTTATTATTGTTTCTGTAGCACTCTAAATACACACTTTTCTGCACAGAAGCTAAACTGTGTCAGACAAATAACAGTGTCTGCCTAAAAGAGATGAAAAGTGTAACTGCATACAAATACAATATTTCCAGCTTTGTATTCTTGCACTCCAATGGATGGTATAAACAGATATTAAGTGAACTGTTGTAATGATCTCTATTCCCTGTCCAATCAACCAGCTATACAAAGCAATTTGGTGGATCTTTTCAATATATTAAGATTTTTGCAGTTACTAAAATAACCTTTCTTGCTAAAGACATCTCTCTGGATCCCTCTAATATTGAGTGCTATGATCCATTTTGTATAGTATGTTAGTTCAAACAACCTCAAATCATTGTGTCTGGCCCTTGCTTGCGGACACAGGAGGGCTCCTGTTGCACCAATAATTCCTTCCCCCAGGCAGATGGCAGCCACAATTGTCACCTGAAATTCTAGGTGCAAGAATTGTTCCCTGTTACTGATAAAGTTTGCAGATGACACAGGAACTGAGGGAATGGTAAATAATGAAGGAAGAAAGATGCTGATTCAGAGTAATCTTGAATCACTTGTCAAATGGGGGACAATCGAACATTATGCATTTTAAGACAGCTAAATGAAAATGTATACATCTAGGGACAAAGAATGTAGCCTATGCTTAGAAAATATGGGGGCGGGATCTGTCCTGAGAAACAGTGACTCTGAAAAAAATTGAGGGGTCCCGGTGGTTAATCAGCTGAATGTCCAATGTCATGCTGTTGCCAAAAGAGCTAATGCAATCATGGAATGCATAAACTGGGGAACCTCGAGTAGGAGTAAATAGGTTATTTTACCACTTTGTCTGTTAATGGTGCAAGTGGTACTGGAAAAATGGGTCCAGTTCATACCCACAACTCAAGAATAAAGTTGATAAATTGGAGAGGGTTCCGAGAAGAGCCTCAAGAGGGATGAAAGGATTAGAAACCATGCCTTATGGTGATAGAACCAAAGGATATGTCTACACTGCAGTAGAACACCTGTGGCTGGCCTGTGTCAGCTAATTTGAGCTCTTGGGCCTCAGGCTATGGACCTATAAAAGGGCACTGTTTGACATTAGTTCCAGCCCATTTTATTGCCCCACATCCCAACCACTGAGCCGAAGTCAATTGATGTGGGCCAATCACAGGTGTTGTATTGCAGTGTATATCTACCCAACGAGCACAATCTATTTAACTTAGCAAAGAGACGGTTAAGGAGTGATGTAACTACCGTCTACTCTACAAGTATCTAGCAGGGTAACTGCGGTGTCTCAGATTATGGAGGAGGGGGGGCCATTGGGGTTTGCCATAGTGACAAATGGGAGGGTTGTTAAGGGCTCAGGTAGACCTGTGTGTCTGCTGGCAGTCCTTGCCAGACATGCTGAATAAAGCTCAATAAGGGAACTCTGAAGCCTGCTACGTCTATTGATCATGATTTAATCTTAATACATGACAGTAACAAACATTTAATAACGGGCTCTTCAATTTAGCAAAGATATGACACAATCCAATGGCTGGAAGTTGAAGCAAAACAAACTCAGACTGGAATTAAATCGTACGTTTCTGACAGTGAGGGTAATTAATCTTTGGAACACTTTGCCAAGGGTCCTGGTGGGATCTTCATCACTGACAATTGGCAATCAATGGTGGTGGTTTTTCTAAAAAATATCATCTAGGAATTTGAGGGAGGGGGAAGTTCTATGGCCTGTGTTATACAGGAGGTCAAATTAGATGAGAACAATGGTCTTTTCTGGACTTGGGAGATTGCTGGAAAAAGCATTGACTAATAATGATCATTGTTATGCTATAGTACAAGATCTGGATTATATACTGAGATGGTGAAATTTACGGGCCCTGAGAGACCCCTTCGCTGCTGGGCAGGAGCCTCTAGCCGCACTATCCTGCCACAGGGCAGGAGCCCCAAGCTCCCTCGCCCAGTCTGGTAGGCATTTTAACTGAAAAAGTTGCCTGCGGCTCACGAGCCACAGTTCAGTCATCCCATTATATACGGTCATGAACATAGAAGGAAGTGAGAGTGGGTGGTTAGGCAGGTATTTGATCTGTTTGCTACGTTTTTATTTTACAGGCAAATATTAAACTGTAAAGCATTTAGGATTACTGTACAGATTAAACCAAAGAACTGAACTGTTATCTGCTTTGTTCTTCCAGGATACAATGAGCGATTGTATTGTCTCTATGGTGTATCTGCTGCCTTTATAAGAGCCACTTTTCTTTCCCTTTTGACATTGTGATTTGTCTTTAATACTATTCTCCTAAGTAGATTTAGAATAATGTCTATCTGAGGACTATTTCTTGGTAGTGATGATTTTCACAAGGGCTGAGCATCCAGCAACTTCCATCATAGTCAATGGGAATTGCTAGTTGCTCAGCACTATAAAAAATCAGGCCCTGTTTTAAGTGCTTAAATGTGGACTGAAGAGCTTAAAGGACACCGAGTTCTGCAAATATTGTCCTAGGGAGATTAGGACCTGTAAATCACAAGCTGATACAGCTCCACCAGCATTGATTTTCCCTAGTGCAAGTGCAGCCCCAGGGGCTTAGACAAGCTTGCTACAGTGTCCCTGCTCTTATTCTCCATTGCAATCCTAAAGTGGGTAGTAGAAGAGAGAAGGAAAATAAGGTCTCAGAGGGGGGGCGTAGCTATGAGTGGAACCAAGCATACCTGCTTGGCCAGCTGGCCCACCCATCCCCCCCGCCACAGCTCCAGCTGTGGCGTGAGCTTCACCCATGTGAATGTGGACCGGCCAGCAGCAGATGGATGTGGCCATGAGCAGCAGTGCTGTGGGCAGATGGATGCTCTCTGCCTTGACGCAGCAGGGGCCAGGCTGTCTCTCCCCCTCCCTCTTCCTCCTGACACTCCAGTTGTTAGGCAACTGGAGCATCGTTAGGAAGCTTCCAGTCACATGACCAGAAGCAGGATTGGCAGGGCCCACCCTGGAAACTCAGGGGCCCAGCCAGAAAACAGGGACTGGCTACACCCGTCTCACAGAGTATCTTGTCTTGTGGGGGATATGTGTGTGCATGTGCACATTGCCTGCACCATCTGCGATGCCTTGTGTTGACTAATCACGATAGTGTAATGTTTGTTGTGACAAAATGCAGGTATGAACGATCATGGAATAAACTTAACAAGACAAAGCTCCTTCAGGATGCCTTGGAACGGGCTGGAAGAAAAGACCTGGCTGATAAACTTCGGTGCTTGCACTGGGGACATCAGAAGTTAAGCAGGAGAGTGGAGCTCCCTTCTGCTTTCCCCTTTCTCATCACGGTGCACAAAACCATCAACAACAAGGAAGGGCTTAAGAAAATTAATGAACTCAGTCGCAAGTATCCCTAAGGTGCTCCAGTTGCAATACTGCGGAGTAAATCTCTCTTTCATTTACACAGCTAGAAGCGAGGCGGGGTGGGTTGTTTTTTGGTAAATGTGTTTGGGGTGAGGGTGGTTAGCACTCATGTAGAGCTTTTCATCTTTGAAGCACTTCATAAGGTTTAGCTAATTAATCCTGGATCTGGACTTTAATCTGATGAAATACCCACCTTCTAAGAAAATCTTTTAGATTGTTGAAGCTATGTAATTAATTGGTGAAATAATTTGTTATATTTTTTTGAAAGCCTCTTACACCTGGGCAGACAGGCACATACTAGAGCTGATCTAATTATTTGTGAATTTGTGGGATTTGTCTTTATTCTCTTGGCAGATTGTCTGAAGCCAAATTGCAAAAATACTGAGAGGAATGGGACCCACCTGAAGGTCAGAGGCAAGGGTTCCATGCTGATCGCCTTGTCCTCCCATGGTGCCCTGGCAATCTTCTAGGCTTAAGGCATTTTGGGGGTGGGATGAATGCCTGGCCTCACAGCTTGATGAGATGATATGGGGAGATATGTAATGTGAGGGGGGGCCTTTCCATCCCTACAACTCCTGACATGAATTTTAATCTAAGAGGGGATGATCTGGATCCATGTTAAGAAGTAGGGAATTTACTAAAAAATGAATAGGGGAACTGGCTGGATCAGAGCCTTCAGAGATACGCCTATATAGCCCACCGGAGCAAGCCTCCCGGTCCAGATTGACAAACTCAGGCTTGCATGGTTCTCCCTAGCGTTCTAAAAATAGCTACGTAGTCAGTGCTTTAAAGCAGCAGCTTGAGCTGGAGCGTGGGGCAGAAGCTGAGAGAGAAGAGTATGCTTTGTAGCCTGAGCTCCAAGCCCTGCTGCAACTTCAACTGATTGTCTACACAGCTATTTTTAGTACATTAGCACAAGCCCAAATCCGTCAATCAGCCTGGGAGGCTCTTTGTGATGGCCTGTATAGATGTACCCTTTATTGCTGGTTTAACCCAGTCAGCAGTGATTGGAAGTTATTACCCTCTCAGTGATGGTCCCACCCCAGTTTCCAGGGGAAACATCTACATCACAAAGCCACTTCCGCAAATGACATTACAGATCAATCTGGTTGCTCCTCTCAGAAAAGGGGCCAGAGATTGAATGGGCATGGAAAGCTAGCTGCACTCTGACTCCTTCTTCATCAAGGTTAGAGGCAGCCGGAGAGAAGCCTGCAGTGTTCATGCTATCCTGTTCTGTGGATGAACTGAGGACTTCAGTTTGGAAGACTCATAGGCTACGTCTACACTAGCAAGTTAGTTTGAATTAAGGAGGCTTAATTCGAACTAACTAAAGCCATGGCTACACTAGACTTTAGTTAGTTCGAATTAAGGGCTTCCTTAATTCAAACTAAGAAGTTCGAATAGGGCTTCAGAAGTAAGGCTTTAATTAGAACTAACTAGTTCGAATTAGCCAATGTGGCCATGTTAATTTGAACTAATTTCTTAGTTCAAACTAACCAGCCATTGAAATGAATGGGGATCGCTAATTCAAACTAAGCAAGTGCCATTCATGGCACTTGCTTAGTTCGAACTAACTTTTTCTAGTTCGAATTAAGCTAATTCGAACTAACTAAAATTAGTTCGAATTAGTTAGTTCGAACTAACTAATTCGACCTAATTTTAGCAAGTGTAGACATAACCATAGGCTGGCACCTTTCACCAATACTAATTCATACACAAATAAAGAAAACTTAAAGTTGAAATAAAGTTTCTTCACTTTCCTCTGAAGCATGGCTCACTTTCTGGTGGATTCTCTGTAGCTTGAAGTCTTCAAAAATTATTTGAAGACATTTTTAGTAATAGGTTAGGGATCTGTTACAGAAGTGGGTGGGTATGGTTCTGTGGTCTGTGTTGCACAGGATATTACACTAGATGATCATAATGGTCCCTTCTGACCTTAAAGTCTAAATTGAAAATATTTTAAAACCCTGTTGCACAATTTAACAAAATACAACCTCATATTTGATCATAGAAGAATAACAGAAAGAAAGGCACATTTTTATCAGCCATTGACATCTAACAAATATTTCCATTTTATTTTGCCATAGAATTACTGGTGTTGTATTTAGTGCGAAACTTCATCATCTTTCTTTTTCTAAAGAGTTAATGTTTTCTAAATGTTGAATTAGGGCCTCCATATCTGCAAATTCCAATAACATGTTGATTAGCTTATCCAGTTCCCCCTGCCCACAGAGAAATTCCTGTCAAACAAAAGAAAGAAGCATTAATGATTATAGACAAATATTTCTGGATTACTGATCAAAAAAAATTCCTGAAATATATTTGCATGGAGCCTGACCCTTATGCATCGACTTGTCAATTGTACATTATTCCCCTGATGTGAAATCAGTTTTGGGTAGTATAAAAGAATCAAATGTAGTCCTGCTGCTGAAGAACAGCACGGTTACATAGCATCTTCTTAACAACAACAGAAGGAATTACTGGCACCACCTTGCCTCGCTCAAACCCCAATGCCTAAAAGAAGTTAGCAAGAATTTATGAGGATGTAGGATATTGTAATAAATAATGACCAAACTCTAATATCCTTACTCTTGCTGAGTAGCAGCTTATTCACAAGAAGTTCCATTGACTTCAGTAAGACACTTTGTAGAGTAAGGTACTATTCAATGTGAGTAATGGTATTAGATGAAGATGCTAAAAATATAAATAAAACAAACAAGCAAATAATCTATATACTGTCATACGATCTTATTTATGACACCTGCTCCTATTCTCTGTCACTCTGTTATATGTATAATGATCCACACCTTAATCTACATAAATATAAATATTTGTAAAAATTGTAAATATTCCAGAGCAGGGACCTGTATCCTTCTGTGTTCTCTAAGGGACATAGTACATGGTTCGGCACAATTAAGTACATGCTATTTGCTCTCTGATGACAATCGTATTAAATCTTAAACCCCAACAATAAAATTTAAGTCTAATCCTAAAATGCAAATCCAAATCATAGAACATACTCAATCTTGAAAAACATCCCAAGAGTTAAAACCATTCCAAAATCTACCCATAAATTGAACTCGCTCAGAATACTTGCAGATCATGTATTTGTTTGGCACATTCAAATGAAAAATTATAACCATGGATAGAATTTTACCTAGAAATATAATTTTGGTAAACTTAAAAAGAAACTTTCGTGTTTCCTTTAAATTGTCAACTGCGTAGTGCAAAATAGATAATAAATAATAATAATAATAATAATAAAACCAAACGGGGGGAAGGGGGCGTGCCTCTACACTGTATGAAGACAGTCTGGAAAGTGAAAGTACAGGATTGGGGGATTTTCTTTGTTTGTTATTTTTTAATATTTAAACAAATTTTTCTTGTTGCTCTTTTAGCCTACACATCAGGAATGACAAGGCCTCCCTGGTTTTACTGGAGGACTCATTTGATGTCTCAGGTGCACTTTATCAGGCCTTCTTTATACAAAAGAGAACCAAAAGAATTGGGTTTGTGACTTTTTTTCTTTTGTATTTCACTTTTAATAATATAAAGAATCACAAAGGGTAGAAAGAAAAATACAGGTTTTCCCAACCTATAATGATTTTCAGTACTTAATTCACAATTTATGTGCACTCTTAACTTCTTGACTCACTTATCAATTACTTTCACAAAATTAACTTTGCCGTGTGATGTGATAAGAATTTATATAATGTGCACACAAGTGTGCACGCACGCAAATGCCCACACACACAGAGTCTCTCTTGAAAAGATTTTTACACATTATAAATATACCTACCTTGATATTGCGGACATCATATGAGATCCTGTGATCAGTGACTCTGTCCTGGCAGAAGTTATAGGTACGAATTCTTTCGGACTGGTCTCTGGTCCCTAGCTGTATGACAACATCATCTATTATTTTTGACTTTTAAAAACAAAACCCCTTTATGAACAGTATATGAATATCCTCACACAAAATTGTAATAGATCAATCTCTACTGGAGCTACATGCAGTACTTTAAACACAGATTGCTAATTTGATAACTACCTCAGATACTTTGGTCCACTGTATAAATATATATTTTGGCAAGGTTTAAGACATCCTCAAATTCACTATTTCTGCACTGGCCCTAAAGTGATAACAGGAGTTAAAAAGTAGCTTAAGAAGCCAGAGTTGTCAACAAATATATACACACACAGGCACACACACATTAGGTGAACCAATTAACTATTTTTATAGTGACTCCTCAGCGTAGAACTGTAGTATCGGAACAATCACTATGTGCAACAGAACCTCAGAGTTACAAACACCTTGGGAATGGATGTTGTTCAGAACTCTGAAATGTTCACGGGCAGGTCTACACTGTCCGCCATTCTCAGCGGCAGTCGAACAAAGATATGCAAGCTACTTAAAATAACGTGTATATCTCAGTTTGACTGCTCTACACCCATTCTACATGTGCACTGCGCTGAGTCGAAGAGGGGGGATGTCCTTTTGACTCAGCATTACTCCAGTTGCCCGAGTGGTCTTAATAGATCAGCTTCCTGATCAACTGAGCGGGTCTTCACAGACCTGATCTATTGATTGGGAAGGTTGATCTGATGGTGGCAATCCCACCTTGGCCAGTGAAGACAAGTCCCATAACTCTGAACAAAATGTTATGCTTTCTTTTTCAAAAGTTTACATTGGCTTAATACAGCTTTAAAACACTACTATGCAGAAGAAAAATGCTCCTTTCCCTTTATTTTTAGTAGTTTACGTTTAACACAGTACTCTGCTGTATTTGTTTTTTTTATTTTTTGTCTGCTGCTGCCTGATCGTGTACTTCCAGTTCCAAATGAGGGGTGTGGTTCACTGATCAGTTTGTAGCTCTGGTGTTCATAACTCAGATTCTAATATATTAGACATCCACTAAGAGCCTGAACCCGCAAAAAAGGATGCAGGTGAGTAATTTATGTGTAAATAGCATCATACACAAGCATAGTTACTCACATGCATAACTGTTAAAAGCAGTGGGTTTGACCTAGTCTCTATTGACTTTGATTAGTATTTCAGGGCTAGAATGTTAAAGGTATTTAGGCACCTATATAAACAGAGAGGTGTCTAGTGGGATTTTTAAAAGCCTGTTTAGATGCTTAGGCGTTTTGAAAATTCCATTAATTGCCTAGTCACCTACATAGGCTTTTGAAAATTCCATTAGGTGCGTAGCTGCATCTTTAAGTGCCTAAATATCTTTCAAAGTCTGTCCCTCGGTCACTAAAGAAAATGTATCTAATTTATTTACAACTTTTGTTGGTGAAGAAAGCCATGACTGAAGCAGTCAGGCAGTTTCCATTATAATCATCCATTTCCAAAGAACACTCAAACTTTCTGAATAAACACTTCTTTTTCAGAAATGTCCCACAGCTGATCTCAGCATTAAGATGCATGTGGGGGAAATTTGAGAAAAATGGTGTAGAGTTGATCTTCAGTGTTGCAAGACTACACAAATATTTCCCTCATTTTAAAAGTGAAAAACCTGCAGCTGGTGCCAGCTCACTGTTTAAATGTCCCATTCTGAATGGCTACTATCTTTACAGTGGCAAGTAACTTTGCTGGGGACTCCCACAGTCCTCGCTAGAAAAAACTGTAGGGCTGCAGGTCTCACTGATGATAATTAAAATGGCGCTTCTACTTACGTAATCAGCAAACTCAAAATGTACTCCATATAAGAGCTATGGTGAAGGACTCGTATATTGGCCCAAGGGCTGCATCACTGAAACCTTTTCATACAACAGTTTTTAAAACCCTAAAGGGCCACCAGTTTATTTAATTAAAATTAAGTTAAAAATTAATTAATTGAATTCAAAGTGATTGGAAATAAAATTAATTACTTTGGTTGAATGAATTGAATTTGAATGGATTTTTAATTGAAATTTAACTTTTTGAAAGGTTTTTTAACCTTTGTAAAAAAGTTTTTCATTAAAATTAAAAATGTTAAAGTTTAAGAAAGAAAGAAAGAAAGAAAGAAAGAACTGGGCAGAGCCCCCCACAGGGACCTCATGGAGCCTCCAGCAGCACGGAGCCCCCATGGGAGCCCTCCCCACACCCCCAGATCCCTCTCCTGCCAGTGCACCTGAGCCCTAACCTGGCCCTGGGTGCTGAGTCTGCCTGCTCTGGTCTCCTGGCCCACTGCGCTCCCCCGCTGCTGTAGGCTGGGGCTCTCCTTGGTGTGAGAGTGGCGCAGCATGGCTCCCAGGTGGTGATAGGCTCCCGCCCAGCTGCCCGCCCAGCAGTGGCTGCCAAGGCCCCAGGAGTGGGGGGAAAGGGGGTGTGGCGTGGCCCAGAAGCACTGCTGATGGCACCGAGCTCAGCACAGTCAGCGTTAGGATCCTGGGTGGGAGGCAGGTGACCGCAGGGACCACTTGAAAAGCCGACCAGGGGTTGGGAACCCCTGAATTCCGGACCTTGTCGCGGGCCGCAGGAAGGAACTCTGTGGGCCACGTGTTTGAGACCCCTAGAGCATGGCTGAGAGAAATGAACCAAGAAGGAATAAACAAAGTATTTGCGACAGTGGGAGTCCTCTAGTGGTGACAAAATAGAGTTACAAGCAAACCCAAATGTTTCCAAATTGAATTTCAAGTACAGTTTTTGGTTTGGTTGGTTGTTTTTTTTCAATTGAGAGTGATGAGACACTGAAAAGTGCCCATGGAAAGAAGATGCACAACTCCCATTTAAAATCATCAGAAATTGAGTGCTTAACTCACCTAGGAACTTTTGAAAATCTCACTTGCAACCCTATTTATATTTCCAAACCAAGAATTGATTTAATACATTTTGAAACATTAAGGGTGCGAGTTTCAATTCAGCAGTCCATTAATTTTAACAGGAACTGCACAGCCAAAGCCATTAGGCAGTTTTGAAATAGCTCAGCCTACATTCCAAACAAGAGATAAAGGCTTCATCAGCTGTAGTGACTGAATTTATTTAAATGCAGATAGAGGTTAAATAACTGACTTGGAAGTCAGTAAGTACTGAAGCTCTGTGTTTCTTTTTATTAATCGCTTCTGTCCGCTGAAGAAGTTCACATTGTAAAGACCATGATGCTCAGAGCAAGAGAGAAGAATGGTGATGTACAGGAAAAAACCCCACCTTACAACTTAACATCAATTAATTATAAGTAAATCAATATAAATTATTCCTCAAGAACCTGGCTAAACTTCCAAAAACATAATGAAACATCATATGGCTCTAAAGTGGAACGATTTTTGGTATCAAGAATTTTTTATTTTTCCCCACACTCTGCAAGAGCCCAGCAATTACTGTATTTTAGAATTGGATTCAGAATTTGCTACCAAAATTCATTGGACCAGATTCTCATTTACATGAAAGCACCTTTATATCACTTGGTAGTATAAAAGGGCATTAAAGTGGTTAAGTTACATGAAATTATAAAGTTAAATTTGGATAATTATATTCACATTATGGTTCCTTTACAATGCTTGAGCATTGATGGTGAGCAAGGGCCTAATTCTTATCTACATCTTCAATCACATGCTTTCATTTTTATCTACATCCTACCATGCACAAGTTCTCTCCTACTGCCTACACAAAAAGGGGAGGATTATTTTTGCTAACCTGAAAGCCCAAAGCTATGACATAATGTCATCTCCAAGTTTCAGTAAGGAAAACACGGTTCTCACCTGCAGTTTTCTAGCATTCTCCATTTGGCTCAGATCTTTCTCCATGACCTGCTGATACAGCTTAGTTCTCAGTGTCTGCAGAGCTATTTCCTTATTCAACTTTTGTGATCGCTTCTGCTGACACTCTACTGCTAGTCCTGTTTAAATTCAAGAGAACAATGACCATAGACCCATTATAATAAAGAACAGACAAGATTAATCCTAAAACTGTGGGCAAATGAAGCCAACAAGAACTGTTGCTTGTGCTCTAAGGGCCTACTCACACTAGGATGAAAGGTGTATTTTAAAAACGTGGTAGCTAAAACATTTTAGTTAGCATGTTCTAGAAGTGTAGTGTAAATGGGACAAGTTATTAACATAGTTGGTAGAGGTGAACCTGAGGGGTTCTTTATTGGGCTTCACCAGACCACTTTTAATTATGGTGCTGCATCCAGGAGCCCAAGGTTTATCTACACCAGTTAATGTGTTAAAATATAATTTGTCCTATCTACACTAAGATGTTTAAAATAGCAACATAAAGTTACATGGTACATATAATATACCTATCACAAATTCCTATATAATAATTATATAGCACTTTTCATCAATAGCACTCAAAGCATTTCCACAATGAGGTGTTATCTCAGTCCTTTGGGTATACATAGGACCTGATGCTGCAAACTGTATCCTCTATTGTCACTGACTTTAATGAGAGCTGAGGGTGCTTGGTTTACAGAAGTCATTTATATCTTTCACCACATCCCTGTCTCACCTCACAACATGGTCCGTTTATTAAGTTTGCCACACTGTAACGATAAAATTGGCCATGCTGTCTTTGACAAACACATGCAGACCAACATACTCCCTTTCAAAATAATGAGAAGGGCCATCTGCCTTTGCAGTCCTACCAGCTGTTCTGTGCAGACAGACCCCAAGTGCCTAAATGAAGCAGTGTGCAGGATCGGAGTCTTTGATTTTGAGATTGTGGATGCATTTGCTAAAAGGCAAAGATTAAAAATTAAAATCGCAAACACACTTACCAGAAGGAATGTGAGTAATTCTCACAGCACTGTCTGTTGAATTAACATGTTGCCCTCCTGCACCTTTGGCCTTAAAAGTATCTATTTGCAAATCCTTAGGATGCACTTTAAAATCTGTCTAATGGTGAAGAAAATGAAGTTACTATCCACTCATAACCCTTTTAAAGAGATATTATCAATTTAAAGACACCACTTCTGTCCAAAAACTGCTTTCTTCTCAGTGTTACCAGTAACACCTAGGTTACTCTAACTGAACAAAATTAGTGATCAAACATTTCTGTTCTTTTCAGTTGGTTTACTCTGTGCTTTTGATAACCATTTGTGTGTAGTCAAGTTCAGTTTCCCCTACGTAGTCAGTCAGTTTCCCGTGTTTGGGCAATCTTCACATAGCAACAAGAGAAAGAAATATTAAAAAATTGGAAAATGTATTGTAAAACCACAACTAGCAGAGAGACTCAGAAGCAGGTGAAGTATCAGAAACTACTTTTGATTTCCTTACCATGCTTACTCCCCAGCGTGAACATAGGCTGCTAGAGGCCCAAATCCAATACACACTTATGAATGTGCCTAACTTTACTCCCATGCGAGGTCTCATTGATTTAAGCCCGTCTAAGTGTTTGCAGGGTCAGGGCTTAAAATTGCCAAAGAATAAACAACCAGACCCAAGGCCCAGTCCCTGTGGGACTCTATTTGATAGACCATTACAGTGTGACGAAACCACTGACAACTACTCTCTAGGAATGGTTTTATGCATCCACCTTCTAGTATCTCCAGCTAAGTTGTATTTCCCTAGTTTGTTTATGAGAAGATCATGCAAGACAGTATCAGAATTCTTACTGAAGATACTTCACATTCCCCCATTTACAAGGCTTGTTACACTGTCAAAGGAAGCTATTAGCTTGGGTTTGACACAATTTGCTCTTGACAAATCTGTGCTGACTGTTACATCGGAGTTTTCAAATTGACCGGTTGCTTATTATTTGCTCCACTATTTTTCCAAGTACTGAAGTTAAGCTGACTGCTCTGTAACTTTATATCCTTGAACTGTACTCTACCTCAGGCAGTAGTGCATTTCTGAAAAGCTGTTTTTGAGGGTTCAGTTAAGTTTTTAGGGAATCATTTAGTCAGGTGCAAAGCCCAGAATCACAGCTCTTCACAGAAAGAAAAGTGTGTGGGTCCTGTGATGGGACTTACACAGTCCACATTGGCATCAGTAAAATAACAACAAAGTCTTGGTTTAGTCCTTGGGCTTTCTGTTTTAAATATAACCTACTTAAATACCAGAAAGCAAGGAAGACACTTCAATTTTATTCTGATTAAAGGTTAGTTTACCTCTCCTGGGAGTGGCAGGACAATAACTGACATTGTCCCACTGTGTATTCGCTGCATTCTTGATGATAGGCCAAACTCAGGGATTCGCTGCACTCTGTGAATCCCTCCTTCATACTTTAAATACCTGTAGACACAGTCTCCTAAAATATAAGCAGTGGCATGGTGCAATCCACCTTTAAAGACAAATAATACATGAGGGGTTCAGTCCATAGGCACAGCTTCAGTTTAGTATTGCTGGCAGAAAGAAAATACATTATTATACCATATCCATTTGGTGTGTAGTTCAGAATTTCAAAGGTCCAACGTTTATAAGCCGCATAATTCTGGTACATCTCAAACACTTCTCTGGTGAATTGCTGGCAAATGTCACCTAAAAAAATTAGATAGTACAATATGAAATACAAGTCTATAGAATCTTGTCTGAAAATTGCCAATTTTTAGCATTAGCAGTAACTCTAAACATTATTTACATTAGAATGCGCTTTATTCAGACAAATTAATATTCATCTCCTGAAAGTGACATTTTACATTATTAAAATGTAAGACAAACAACTGAAGCTTTGTAAACCTAGCTGGAGATTTTGGAGTAACGTCTACTTGTGATGACTTTGCTGACCTCCAGTGGTTCTGCCCGTTGTCACCTCTAATATAACATTACTTTCATCATGTTTATCCCATGGCACTATACTGTGGAATATCTGAAAAAAAGAAGAAATATCAGTATCTTCCACATGTTAGTGTATTCCTTGTTCTTGACCAAATTTACAGCCAGCCATCATGATTGCATCAGTTGAGCACATATAACTCCACACCTGTAAATGCAAATCAGGCAGTCAGGAGTGCAAATTGCCCGATCAATGTTATAGTCTAAGATTCTTGGCACACACGGGTTAGATTTTGGTGTTTTAATGGAGGTTAGTTGAAAATGAGACCCCACAATACCAAACATGAGATCAGCAAATCAGCCATTGCATCTGCACTGTCTTAAAGACTTTAGCCATGAAAGTCAGCTTATGCTGACACTGATCTTTTTTTTTCAGAAGATTCAATTTCATACAACCAGATTATCTTCATTTTCTAAAATACAGACTCTTGATTCACAACACAAAGCCTTCTATTGAATTTCTTTCAGCTTCTCTAACTATGATTATTTCCACACACTGGTCTCATTCAACTGAAGATAAGGATAAAGAATTGAAAGTTCCAGAAGGATAAAATCTTTCCAGAGATCTCTGTCTACCCTCTACTGCCATGAATGACTGGTGGATCACCATACCATGTCTTCACAGCACACTGGCTCACTGTGTGTTAGAGCTGTTTCAATGACAGCAGACAAACAAAAAAGCACACATATAAAAAGTGTGTAAAAGAAAGAGTGTCTTAGAGAGACTTCTTAAGAGTGATCATACCCAGGTCTTTTCCAAGGAAAAAATAGAAGCTAGACCTTTGTTTCATTAATTGTACATGTCACAGTCTGCTGCTAAGAAAATCTTGCCTGGAACAATAAAATTGCATGGCTGTATGAAGATCTGTAAATGAATATGTCAAGAAATCTTCATCTTAAAGACTATCTTCACCTCTATCTCACCTTTTTCCAAAACGTGTTGATCTTTTGGTTAATGATTTCCTTCTCTTCTAAGGCAAGTTCTAGCAGCTGTTGCTCATCCTTGCTGTCTAGGTCTAAACCTCAGAGAGAGAAATAAATGTTAAGCAAACTTACTTTAAAGCAAATTGCAATACAAATACCAAATTACACCTATTACAGTGGATAACAGCTGTTTCTTAGCATAAAATACCAAATAATGACAGAAATATATAAAATTATGCATATTACATTAAATGTTCACGTCTTCAGAAGCCCTGGGTGTCTTGGGAGCTGGGGCGGTATTAGCAATTCTGGGGTCCAGGGCAAAAGTCAAGGATGAGGCTACCGCATGCAACATGGGGGACCCCATCCTTGACTTCTGCCCTCCCCTGCCTTGCTGGTGTCCCACTAGCCCCCCTCCTCCCAACATACCCATGCCAGCCTCAGAGGCCCTCCCCCAGCCTCACAGGACTCCCCGGCCCCACCATGGTCCCCACCAGCCCTCCGCACTGGACCCATCCCAGCCTCACAGAGGCCCCCAGCTCCCCCGCTGGACCTGCCACAGGCCCCCCCAGCCCCCTGCCAACCTCGTGTGGGGCCCTGGCCCCTCTCCCAGGGTCGCCAGCCAGCCCTGACGCAGACCCCGCCAGCTCCCCAGCCCCCCACTGGAGTGGTATGGGGGCCCTCCCCCTGCATGGCCTTGGGCAGCTGTCCACGCTGTCCACCTGTTAAGACCACCTATGCTTGGAAGATTGAAAATGGGGCAGAGAGCATTTTCTCTACATCTCCAGTTCAAACTTAGCTAGAGTCAGTAGCAGCTAAAAGTTGAGAAATTCCCATTCCTTGACATATTTCCCATATCAAAGCTCTTGACTGGCATACGTGAAACAAATTGGTAATCTGGTTCCAACTAAACTTAACCACTATTTAAACTGATAACTAACTGGCAAACTTGTAGGCAGACCCCCTAGGGAGGTTAGGGACTGAATGGGAAGGGATTCAAAACTACAACAGAACCTCAGAGTTACAAACAGAACAGTTATGAACTGAGCAATCAATGACGTACTTCGTGTGGAATCAGAAGTATGCAATCAGGTGACAGGAGAGACAAAAATGTATATACAGTACAGCACTGTGTTAAATGTTAACTATTAAAAAATAGGAAAAGTTGTTTTAAAAATTGACAAGGTTAGGAAACTGTTTCAGTTTGTTTCATTTAAATTATGATAATTAAAAGCAGCATTCCGTCTTCTGCACAGTAGAATTTCAAAGCTGTATTAAATCACTGTAAACTTTTGGAAGAACAACCACTACGTTTTGTTAAGAGTGACAAACAACCTACATTCACGAGGTATTCGCAACTCTGAGGTTCTACTGTATCCTCCTACACAGAATGAAGGAGGTTCCAAAGCATCACGATTTTTATCTCTGCGTTTGATTTTTAAAGTAAATTTATGGTGGATGAACAGTACTGGAGACCGACGTCCTCTATTTTACCAAAGAGGAAGAGCAAGGGCGATGGTAATTTAAACTTTCCCACCAATACATTTGATCCTTTATCTAAAAAGGCATCACTAAATAAAAGGCTTTAGCATGGTTCAGAAACACAGTTAAGGTACCACCAAGGCTAACAAAAGGAATAGTAACAAAAGGGAGTCCGAAGAATGGTCTAATGCTGATAGCAATGGTCTAGAACAGGGGTGTCAAACATGCAACCCATGGGCCAAATGTGGCGTGCAAACCTCTTCCGTCTGGCCTGTGACTGCACTTGGAGGCTATGTCTACACTGAGAAATTTAGGTCGACTTTATCAAGTCGACTTTACTAAGTTGACTTTAAGTCAACCTTATTAAGTCAACTTAGAGAGTCCACATAGGACTCTTAAGTCGACTTAAAGCTGACCTTACTAAGTCAACTCTCTAAGTCAGGGGTCGGCAACCCCGGCCCGCGTGGCACACAACCCCGCTCAGATTCCCCCTGCTGGCCCCACCCCCCCACATGGCCTGGGGCCACAAAAGCCATATGCTGGGGCTCCAGGCTCCCTGGCCGCACTTCCACAGGGCGGAGGCTCCAGTCCCCGGGACCCTGACTCCACAGCAACATAAGTGCTGTGGGGCAGGGGTGGAGCCTCCAGTCGGGAGCTCAGCTTGGTGGCGGTCCGGGGGCAGGCGCGGGGGCAGGCGCGGGCTCAGGGGCCAGTGCAGCCCAGTTATGTGGTCAGGGGAACTGGTGTGGCCCAGCTCTAGGGCAGCTTGGGGGCTGGGCAAGCCAAGCTCGGGGGGTGCCGGTGTGGCCCGGTGCAGGGCTTGGGGGGCCCAACACAGCGCTCGGGGGGGCCGGATCAGGGGCCTGGCCAGCCTGGCATGGGGCCAGCGTGTGATTCGGGGGAGCTGGCTCAGGGTTCGGGGGGCCAGCGCGTCCCGGCTTGGGACTTGGGGGGCCGGGGCGGCCCAGCTCTGGGGCTGGCGTGGGGCTCGGGGGGGGGAGGGGCAATGCGGCCCAGCACAGAGGCCTGGCCAGTCCAGGTTGGGGCTTAGGGGCCAGTGCGGCCTGGCCTGGGGACCCCGCCACCTCCCCACACCGAGTCCCCGGTCCCACCCCCTTTGGCCCCGCCCCTGGCACCTTCTGTGGGTGCGGGGGGGCGAGGCTGGCACAGGGGCCAGCAAAGGTTGCTGACCCCTGCTCTAAGTCGACTAGTTAGGTCCAGGGGGAGCCTCGGCTCCCTAGGCTAGGAGGGTTTGTCCTCGGGAGAGCCAGCCCCGCACCACTGCGGTCCTGGCCAGAAGGGAGCCCCGCGCTCCCTTCTCCCTTGGACGTGAGCGGTCCCAGGGAAAAGGGAGCTGGGACGAGCCACTAGCGGCTTGTCCTGGGAAGAGCCCGTCCTGCTCGAGACAGGCTCTCCCGAGGACAAGGTGCTAGCGGCTTCCTGGGGAGAAGGGAGCAGGGGCTCCCTTCTTCCCCTGCCCTAAGTCGACTAAGTCCACACAGGGTGTCCACACTGCTTAAGTCGACTTAAGAAGTTGACTTAAGCATTAAAGTCGACTTAAAAGCAGGTCTTATTAAGTTGACTTTAAATTTCCTTAAGTCAACTTAAGCAACAGCTTAAGTCGACTTAAGGAAACTACAGTGTGGACGCAGAGTAAATTAAGTCGACTTAAGCCTGCTTAAGTCGACTTAACTTACAAGTGTAGACTCACCCCAAGGGACCACACTCTCTTTCTAATAGAGAGAGAGAGAGAGTATGGTCTCGCATACCCAGTACTCCGCAATGCTGAGAAAGTGTTAGGTCTTGCAACCTCATGGAGCTCTGGGAATGAGAGATTGGGCTCTGTGAGACCACATTCTCTCCCTAAGAGAGAGAGATACCATGGAGCACAGTTTCGCATACAAGGCACTCTGCAATGCCACGAGAGTGCCTTAATATTTCAATTTATGGTATGTACAGCCCACTTGAAGTACATTTAAGTCAAATCCAACCTGCCTTAGCAAATTAGTTTGATACTCCTGGCCTAGAAGAAAGGAGGCCTGGATTCAATTTCTAGAGCAGCCACAGGCTTAATATTGGATAAGTCATTTCATCTATCCTGTGTCTCAGATCCCCATCTATCAATTGGGGATAATGTTTCCTTACTTCACAGTAGGTTTTGAGCATAAAGTCCACTAATGATTGGCCAGCTGTGCAGAAACTATAGTGATGCAGGCAATACAAGTACCTACATAGAGCACAGAGCATGGACATGTGAGGAAATAAATGTGTTTTAACAAGATCCCATGATATAGTTGTAGTATGGTTGGGTTTTAAATCACATTAACCTCACTAACCTTTTTGCCTGTCTATTTATTTCTCTGCTTCCATGTCTAACTCATTCTGTCTAGCTCTGTATAATCTTATGGAACTAGTAGAAAATTACCATTACAATTCTTTTAACCAAAAATTGAATTTTTTTTCAAAAATTTTAACCAAAACAATTAGGTTTTTCCCCAACATTTTCTAGTTTTTGGTTCCAGTTTTCAATTTCTTCTCCCTGTCTTATTCAGTGGCAAAATGGGGAAACAAAACAAAACAAAACAGAGCTCATAAACTGAAAAAGCAACAAAAAATTTCCAGACCCCTAAAATCTAAACAAACTACAAGAATTACTTTTCTAAATCTTCAGAATGTAAATTATTCTCAAATTTCCACAAAAAATGCATTTTTTGACCAGCACTGCTTGTTTTAAAATCTGTTTTTAGTTTTTCTCCATGCTTTCTCTGAAAAGTAGCATATCCTTTCATTCTACCTCATGTACTTTTTTGGTTTCCTGTTTTCTTTCCTATACTGCATGTTCTTCTCCACTGCTCCATTTCTTTCCTCTAAATTCTCCATGCTCTACATTCCATTGTCCCGCTCTACTAATTTATTGCCCATCAGTGTGTCAGTGACTATTTTCCTTTCCTACAATGAAGATTACCTAACACTGCCTACTCTAATTTTCACTTGCCAGTGTTGCCCAGTTATTTGATTTGTACAATTCTTCAGTCCTTGCATTTCTTCCTACTCTTAAGTAATATTAAAAAAATGGTATCATCAGCAATTTCTTGCTTTTCACCCCATCTTCCACAACATTAAGTCAATATGTTGATAACCACTAGGTATAGTTCTGATTGTAGGATAACCATTATTTCACTCCATATGTTCTCAAATATCTTTAACAAACTAATATTTTACATCAGGTTAAACTGAAGCCCGATAATTCAGGGCCTGGGACTCATCTCCCAAGAGATGTAGAGAGTCCATAATTTAATAGATATCACTGAACTGAACACGAAAATCACTTCCCCCTGCCTGCCCAAAATAAATCAGCCTTACCTAAAATATGCTGCTAGGAAGAAAACTGCCATTAGCCCCATGAAACAAGGTTTGCCATACTCTTAAAAACACTTTCTAGAATATTTTAGCTAAAGACAACATCCACATGACTTTGAATCTGTAATGTACGTAACATTGGCCTGCTTTCTCAAGTTGGGCCCTCTGAGGCCTCAAGAGTAGGTGCAGTGGAGCTAAAGCAAAATCTAATAGGAGGAGCTAGAAAGCTTTAATAAGGACATGGAGGATACTCTGGAAAATGTATGTCCCTGGACTGCTCCCTAAGGCTGCGTCTACACTGGCAAATTAAGTCGACTTAAGCTTGGCTAAGTCGATTTAATTTGCCCTGCATCTACACTACACTTTGCTTAAATCGACTTGAGTCCCAGGGATTAAACTGATGAGCCATTAAGGACATAAGGAATACACCCATTGTGTCCTTAATGGCTCATCAGTTTAGTCCCTGGGACCATTATCCCTGGTACATTCCTAAACATTAAGGACACAATGGTTTGACATACCCATCCAGCTCTCTCAGGTATTTCAATAAAATAACATAAATTGAAGTACAGATAGAATACCCAATTCCTAACTTCTAATCCAAATAGAATTCCTAGACATAAACTATATAATCATTCCCAGCAAATGACTACCTTTCTATTGATACCAAACATGACATAGTTCCTATGGATTATAGCATTTATGAGATATCCATTGAAAATAATATCATAAATGCTTCCCTAAATCCAGACAGCATCACACACAGGACTCTGCCCTGCTGGGGTCCCTGTCCCGCTTTGCCCCATTGCCCCCCCGCCACCGTGGACCTGCCAAAGGTCCCCCTAGCCCCACAAAGTCGACCTAAAGCATCCAGTGTGGATGCTCTAGGTCGACTTTGTAAGTTCCCCTTTAAGTCGACTTTAATTTTAAGTGTAGGCATACTAAGTCGACTTAAAAGTGCAAGTGTAGACATAGCCTAAGAGACTTATTTCTAATTCTAGAATAAGACACATCACATCATGAATAAAAAAAACCTGCTTTATGTAAACAGATATATTTTACTTACCTGCACACATGGCTTCTAGCTCTTGAACTTCTCTTTTTGCTTCTTTTATTTCTTGTAATGTTGCTACAAGGGTAGATAGATGAGTATGTCTTCTGCTCAAAATACTTCGATCATACTCATTCATTGAGCCACTAATTAGCAACTGGTTAACCTGCTGGAATTCTTCTTTTAAGGTCTCTAGATATTTTCTCACAGTTTCATGCCCCCACAATGCTCTAAAATCCTGATGATATCTCCTTGGCCAATCATTAAATGACAGAGCAGGTTTCACTGTGCTCAATAAATACTTGTACCTCAACGAAGAGAGTGCTGTCATGTGACCAACCCTTTTAACAAGAGACGGAGAGCGATGAGGGCGACAGCAATGTAAGCAATCAGCAAGCAGATGTTGAAAAAGTCTAATGCCTTGGAAAGGTTTCATCTCAACTTTTACTATTCACCACCTGAAATTTAAAGCAGATATAATATGGACCACTTTTTCACTGGCTTGAGATTTTTTTTTTTAAATGTGTATTTTAAAATGCTAAATAGGGATTGAATCAAGCTCTCGATTGCATCAGTGTAAATCTAGTAATGCCACTGTCCTAGATGGATCTATTCTAGATTTAGGTCTGGACAACACTAAACATTTTTACTGGAGAACTTTGTTAGCTGGGAGTATGTAGAAAATCACATCCTAGTTAACATAGCAAAAGTCAAAATACAGATGCAATTATACCAGTAAAAATGTCCTTCTTCCGGTATAGCTTACTTGATTTAGGGAACTGGTTTAAGCTAAACCAGCAAAACTTTCTTGCTGGTGTAAACTGCATCTACAGTAGCAGGGCTTTATAGTATAGCTCTGTCAGTGTATCTACAGCAACAAACCCTAAGCAATGTCTTACACTAGGGTAACTGAGAGCAGAGCTTGGCCATGAATGTATTAGTAACACTGGCCCTGATCATGCAACAGGTTAACTGGCAAGACTACACACATCAATCAATGTTTGCAGGATTGGCACCATTGCAATAGTGCTACGTAACCCACTATGCATATTTTTCCAAAGTCAATTTAAAAATAAGGGACATAAAATAATTTCAATTAAAAAAAGACAGTTTTAATCATTTCAGTAATTAAAAATAGAAAGCTGTCTTAAGTACAACTCTTTTTTTTCCCATCTGAACTAGTCTATGGTGATGCAGAAACATTCATATAGTGCTTATTCCTTTCAGAGGTTATTGTTCAGGAAAAGGTCTCCATTTCTTCACCAGCTTGTACATTTCACATCACAGATCCAGTTTTGAACCTTTCCCAGCTTGTAAGAAGAATTCCTGCTAATAGCCCCAAGGGGCTGCTCTGGTGGCTAGGAAGAGATATAGCAGTAACTACACCTCCTTTTCCTTGGACATATCATGGCCCATATCAGTCAGAAAAAATGCACAATCAAGCTAGCCATCTATAGGTCAGAACTTAGTTGCCCAGGCCCAAATTTAGACTTCACTTAAAAAGATGTAACACCATTAATGTCAACAGAATTTTACCTGCTTATGCCAGGTTAACACAGTCCATAATTTTCTACATTGATTCAGTCACATTATAAAAACAATACAAAACACCACTAAGTACCTGATATTCTGAAAAGCAGAAATAGTCAATAATTCATTGAGTTAATAATTCAGCCTCAGAGCTCTCTGGAAATTAAAAACAAAAGTTATTTTAGGATATCTAAACTACTGCATGAATAAGACAAACTGGGCTGGTGCAATGCCTAGAAATAATTACACACATGCAAAAATAATTTTCACTCTCTTAAATAGGTGTCAGATTAAATCTTTCCCAAATAAAAATATTTAGAAACTAAACTTTTACAAAACATATGGCCAACAGACATACTCCTGCTAACTTTTTAAAGATTTTAATGAAAACTTTCTTTTTAAATAAATAAACAATCAAAACATCCGGGGCTTGTAGTTCGTGCATCAGAACCAGAAAGTGAAACTGATGCTGAAAAAATTGAGACTGACTAGTCTATTTTCACTGTTCCATCAGAGAGCTAATATAAAACTGAGCAAGAGGTAAATGAGACTTTAAAATGTCTTTCAGTTTTAATAATCAAAGGCACTATAAGTAACAGAAAAATGTAATTTTTTACAATATTAGTTTAACTTCATAGTTTCAGTTAGTTTAGAAGGTTCATTTATTTCAACTTACACCTCCTATCCGAAGGCTTTAGGCTCTAACACAGTGGGTTTTCAAACTTTTTTTTCAGGACCCAATGGAAAAAAAATCATTTATGCCTGCGACCCAACAGCTACATCTTTGAGCAATGCATTCCAGTCTTTTGGGGGCAGCAGCAGGCGGTGCCATAACCCAGTGCCAGAGAGTCTGTCCCGACCCTAAGTTTGAAAACCACTGCTCTAACACACCTGCAATACAATTAAACCTCAGCAGCATTAGTGACCAACTCGGCAGGAACTCAGCCAGCCAGCTACTCCCTTCCCCCCCTTTATAACTGTAAGAAATTATTTTATTTGTAAAGCTAAAAACATAAGTTAAAGTCCCCTATCTAGCTATAATAAGAGGTGCAGTTACAGTTAATTTTAGGTTGCTCTCATTTTTTCCAATTAACCTCCATGTCACCTTCCAGGCAGCAGCTCTCTTCGCAGGGCTAACATTCCAGCAAACACGGCCAGAGGGGATCATACTTTTGGCACCAAGGGCTTCTGGTGTATTGTAGTGACAAAAATGATAGCAAAGAATTTTAAAATAAACATGCCCAAAGAACAGACTGAGACAGTACCTTACATTTGCAGCCATTACAAAGAGGAAGAGACTGAAAAGGAACTACCACTCCCAGCATTCTTGCTAAGCACTACAGATCCCAAAATGCCACAGTTCCAGAGTTGTTAACCCTTTTCTCATTCTATCCCATGTGATAAATAAATGTGTTAGTCTTTAAAAGCACCCCAGAACTCCTTGTTCGTTTTGCTGAACTAGACTAACACGGCTACCCCTTTGGAACTTATCCCAAGAGGGAAACACATTCGCATGGAAAATAGGAAATTTCTAATAATATTATTTATGTTTATTTTATTGTGATGGTGACTGAAAAGGTCCCAGCTAGGGTCCGTACCGTGTGGCAGCTAGCACAATATCAGTAAACGTATGCTTTTATCATTTTGGTAGACTTCAATATTGCCAAACTCAACTACTCAAAATTCAAGAGTCAGGCTCTTACACAATCATGAGATGGACAAAATACCATGAGATTTCAAAGAACAATAAAGTTAATCAGGTTATTTCAGGTTAATCAAGTTATTCAAAGAATAGTAAGGTTAATCAGGTTCTTTTTATTTGATTTGTTGGTTTATGGGTAGTGCAGGTCAAATTTTTGGAGTAAACAGTTTTTTCATCAGAAACTGTCAGTTGCGGGAAAGGTCTCAGCATGCACTTATATCTCTTCAAGGAGAGGGCACAGAATTTGTCCCCCATCCCATGCACTCTTTGGAAGGTGCCATAGACATGAATGGTTTAAAATAATGAAATTATCTCCTCACGTTAAAATATAATTTAATCCTTAAAATGGTAGATAGGTAAATCATGAGGACAATCAAGTATTTTATTCAATTATATGAAAGTCACAAACAGATCCTGCACTCAAACTTATAAATTACCATGCTGGTTTAAAAATCAAAAGTAATGCCAAAAAATTACATCAATTTCAGTAGCAGCCAACAATAGCTAATACATTTGAGGATATTAAGCCTTTGATTAAAAGCAAATATGATTAATTTATTATTATACCTAGTTGACAAGAGGACAATAGTATAAAAAAGGTTAAAAACTTTCTTTATGTGAGATAAAAAGATGCCAGAACATGTTTAATACCTAATTATACCTGTTGTCATCAATTAATTTCTAATAAGCATTCATGAGCCTCATTACTGTAAATAGAAATTAGACGTGCTGAAAGAAATACAGATCTCTGTATGCTTACATATCTCACATTGTCAGTGAATCAGAGAACCCTTCACTTTCTGCTACTGTCTAGAAAATGAAGTGAAGGCTTGTCTCACTATATATTAACTCTCTCTAACCTTTTCTGACTTGACATCCGTGGGGCTCCATACAGACACAGGGAAACATAGGCATTAAACCATACTTCATCATTTACCCAGATATTGGTTTATGGTTTTTTTAAATCAAATTATTCACCAGGCACAATTACAAGCTTATTATAATGTTTATATGTTGGTATAGTATTGTTACCCCTTTTGATGAGAGCAGATAGCCAATAAGCAGGATTTTGTTTCTATCCGGAGGAGATATTGATGACAGAATCAGCTATTTATTTGATGCAGTCCTGGTTATTTATGTAAGCAAGGTTAAGAATCTGAGCATCTCTCTTGCTTAGCAGGTAAGCAGGGAGGGGGGCAACTGATTTGCCTGGGCTTTGTATTTGCATACACTCAGCATAATTTCACCCAGGGGCTGGGCATGTTGGGAGATAGTATGTGTGGGTGGTTCAAATCCTCTGAATCTGGTGTTTTAGCAGAAAGGGGAAAGGAAATATTGTTCTTTCATGATACGCTACACCTTGATTGTATATCTGTTATTGACTGAGAAGCCGGTGGAAAAGTCACCATCAGCAGCAGAGAACTTGGAGAAGTGAGCAACCCTAGTTTTCAAGGTTGTAAAATGGGTGGGGTGTGAATACTAATTCTGCTGGAGTTGTGTTTTAAGCAAACATTTAATTTCTTGTTCATTATTAAAGGCTAGACCTGAAGATTGTTTGTGGAGTCATTTTTTGTTACTTTGATAGAGCTGAAATCACCAAGGAAACAAAAACTTCCCTAAGAGCTGAAATAACTGAAGGCTGACTAAAGTCAAGCATAAGATTGATGCTCGCAGGTGGTGGGTGTGTTGAGTCCACGTAGGTAATTATAGTGGTCAGTAGGTTTTTTTATATAGAGTCAAGCTCCCTCCTCTCTTCCACACACCCCCTTCTCCCAGGCAGTGAGCAACAGCAGAGGAATTGAGTCAAGAGGCAGGAAAGAGTGGCAGGGGGTGAGGGAGGAGGAAGAGGAGGGATGCACATTGTGAGGTGAGTGATGGCACAGTGCAGGGCAATGACACCTATAATCCTCTATCTATGGTACATAAAGAGCATCCACTCAGCTCCCCCTGGGCACCACCTCTCTGGGGTGGAGATGTCTCTCTCCCTTCTGACCAAGATATCCCCAGGCTGAAGTTTCCTGCCTTCATTATGTTATTCCTAGCAAAGATAAGCTGCCCAAGCAGGCCTGCTTACTTTCTCAGACTGTTTCTCCATAAGTCTATTTTATTTCTTATGGTAAAGGTATTACCCTGAAAATATAAAAAATCTACATGCATACTAGAGCAGTGAGGGATGTGGCAGTTAGGGGCTGAATGGAGGAGAAGGCAGGGCCAGGGCCAGGGTCTGGGGTGCTGGGATAGAGCAGGGGTGGAACACAGGCAGATGAGGCAGGATGGGGAGCTAGCCTCTCTGAGGGGAAGCTTCAACCACCTCTCATGGCCCAAACCCTTTTAAAATCAGCAGGGCCCTGGGCAGTTGCCCCCTCTGGCATCCCATTGCAGTGGCCCTGGATTGAGTTATGTGGAACTGGTGACATCTGTTATTTCTCTGAGGGAGTACAAAAAGGTTGAATGCTCCTTTAGAGAATTTCTATGTACTGAATAACTGTAGAGGGAAAGTAAAGAAATGCACTCACCCTAAAAAATGTTTTTCTTCTCTCCAGAAACAGAGAAAGAGAAATATACATAGCACAGTCCTCCTCAGTCTTCAGAATCTGTAATGCCCCATTCAGGCATTAACAACCTAAGGATGCACCCACCCATCTAGGCTCAACACCTCGAGGTTTCCAGCCATGTGCCAGAATGGATAGATTGGTTATTATGCCAGGATGCCATGCTACAAATATAGGCTATGTCTACACTATAAAAACTTAGGTCGACTTTGTTAAATTGACTTAATAAGGTCGACTTTAAGTCAACCTTATTAGGTCGACTTAACACATTAGGAACATTAACAAAGTGGTTTCCCTTAACCAGGACATAGTAATTCAACCTAACTTCCCTTAGGTCGACCTATGAAAGTGGACTTATGCGTCCACACTGGGCTTAGGTCGACCTAAGGAGGGTTAGTTTGAATACACTGCGGTTCTTATTAAGTCGATCTAAGCATTCATTAGGTCGAATTAAGGAAGCTTCTTAAATCGACCTAATGAAAGCCTAGTGTGGACAGGGATTAAATTAGGTTAACTTAAGCCTCCTTAAGTCAACCTAAATTGCCAGTGTGGATATAGCCATAGATCTTTGTCAATGTAGGCAACCAACCACATTTTGGAATGGAGATTGCAGGTGAGTAGGTGGCTCTGCTGAGATACAATCCTTTGGAAAATTGTACTCATTATGACAGCATTTCAAGTGTATGCTGAAGTATTAATCTGTTTTGACAAGGTAGAAAAAACTATCTTGATATTGTGGATGCCAATTAATGTAATTGTGGGTTGTATACTTCTAATGTTAAGTTACAGAAAACTTACACATGTGAAGAAGAGCTCTGTGTACACTCAAAGCTTGTCTGTTATCAGCAGACGTTGGTCCAATAAAAAATATTACCTCATCTACTTGTCTCTCACAAAATATTGAAAAAAATCACTTTATCCTTCAAATAGTTTCCCTTTCCAACTTGCGTTCTGTGGTGCCACTAAAGCTACAAACAGTTTCTGTCTTCACCTTCCAGAGAAGTTACAACAGGGGTTCTCACACATTTTTTGCTGGGACCGTCTGAAAATATTTCAGATTTTTCACTCATCTGAAGTGGGATTGTGCCCATGAAAGCTCATGGGATAAATACATTTATTAGTCTTTAAAAGTGCCACTGAACTCCTTGTTTATTTTGCTGAAATAAACTAACACAGCTACCCCTCTGGAACAATTCAGACTTTGACAAGCCCCCCCACAAAAGTGATGATCCTCCCCCATGCCATGCCATTCTGACTGGAATATACGGTGACTGACAGGTCATAATTCCCCATGATAACCTTGCAATCCGTGACATTTCCTTCCCGTAATCTGGAGTTGTGTGTTGCTGTGCCACTCCAGTTCTTCACTTCTGGGCCCCAACTTACCCCACTTTGCTGGGGGGAACCCACACTCCTGGTTCAGCTTATGCCCAGCCTCCTGCATGTAACTGGTCCCTCACCCAGTGGAAGAGTGCTCTAACTAGTCACTTATGGGATAGATCCCCAGCAAACATCTCCAATCCCAGATGTGACCTGGGAACTACCTCCTTGCAAGGTTCAGTGCTCCCCACTGTACCCTGCAAGCTCATTTATACTTGTCTGTCAATTTATCAAAGAAACTGATATGCACCAGTTTTGTTTCTCTCAATTCACACATACTCCTTGAGATAAGTAAATTTATTGACTACAGTAAGATTTTAAGTGATTATCCGTCAGAAAAAAATAGATCCAAATACTACCAATATATCAAGAAGTTTATCACCATCAACTAAAAGAAAACTTGTATTCTAAACTAATATCCCTATTCCAGTCTTTGTTTTAGCTTACCTCATAGGTCAGCTGCTATATGTTTTGCAGCCTACCCTCTCATCTTGTGGGTAGTCCCAGTTCTTGATGTTGCTGCCTTAGATGGTTTCCAGGGAGAGAGCCCTGAGCCAGTGATGCCTCTTTTCCTTTAACAAGTTTCCCTGACAGTCCCTGGGGTCAGGTGATTGTCTGTGTCCAGCAAGGGGCACGATATTCCCCTCTTGAGCCAAGGCATTTAGAGCAAACTATTCTCCCTGAATGCATGCCTCTGCGGGGCATGGAACCACAGCTCTGTGTTTGTCTGCATCCATTCAAGCCATGTGAGACACACTGTTTGGCTGACCTAGACTAACATGGCTACCCCTTTGGAATTTGTCAACACATTTAGGGATATGACATAACATAGTTTCTTATCTGTACATATATATATGATGCTGCAGGAAACATGCTACCGTAACAGTAATATTCAGCATGTCAGAAGCATTCCAAACCTGCCTTACTTGACATACTTTGCACAAGTTCCAAAGGGATAGCCATGTTAGTCTATTGCAGAAAAACAAACAGAGTCCTGTGGCACTTTTAAAAGCTAACAGATCTATTTATCACATGCACTTTCGTGGGAGAAAATCCCATTTCGTCAGACGCTTTGAAGATGGGAAGCTTACAGAATGGGAGGAAATTAAATGCTCGGAAGTATATGACATAAGATACTTTGCATAAGCTCACACACAGTTACACTGTAAGGGTGGACATGAATGATACACAGATCTCACCACAAAGGTGGACGTGGGGAGCAGCATGTCACACAACCTCCTGACGGGGTCACAAACCCCATTTTGAGAACCCTTGAGCCACAGCCTTCAAAGAGCAGTTCTTAATGTGGGAACAGGTAACTCCTATTATGTCAACAGAAGCAAACAACTCAGGTGTCACACTTCACTTGGCAAAGGAACAAATATTAACTCTTACAAAGGGAAGCTTTATATAACTAACATTTGATGTCAAATACTGCATTAGATGACATCCATAGGTTCAAGTCAGAATTGTCTGATTACAAGCCAGCCATCCTTGTCTTGAATTCCAGCCAGTTCTTTGCAATCACGCATTGCACAAACTCTGCTATGGGGAGGTCAACCTTTTGTTCTCTTTGAAAGACAGGAATCGTGGCTCTCAGATGATGTATAATTGTAACTCCAGCCCAAACCGCTTCCAGAAACAAAAGCCGCTAAAATGGGGTTAGTTAGAGGCAAAGTGAAGGGACGCTGGCAAGAGGGTAATCAGAATAAAAGGCTTTTCCAGCATCTTTCTCATCCCACAGGCACCGGGCAAACACAGCCAGCGGTGCACCCTCTGAAATAGCCAAACATGGAACCACAGAGTCCTCAGCCAGGCTTTGAGACTCACGAAGCAATGGGCTTAAATTATAGCAAGAGAGGTTTAGGTTGGACATTAGGAAAATTTTCCTAACTGTCAGGGTGATTAACCAGTGGAATAAGTTGCCTAGGCAGGTTGTGGAATTGCCGTCATTGGAAGTTTTTAAGAGGAGGTTAGACAGACACCTGTCAGGGACGGTTTAAGATGGTACTCGCTCCTGCCATGAGTGCAGGGGACTGGACCGGACGACCTCTCACGGTTCTAGGGTCTATGAGTCCTTTGACTGGCCCAGAGTTATCGTTGGCTCACAGACGGACGATTCCAAAGGGGTAGCTGTGTTAGTCTATTGTAGAGAGACAACAGAGTCCTGTGGCACTTTTAAAGACTAACAGATTTATTTATTGCATGAGCTTTCGTGGGAGAAAATCCCACTTCGTCAGACGCTTTGAAGATAGGAAAGTTACAGAGTGGGAGGAAATTAAATGCAGGGGAGTGTATGACATAGGGTCAGGTCAGGCTGTAACAGCAAATCAAAATAGGTGTTAGGATTCAAACACTGGGGAACAGCATATAGAGGAGGGGGATAGGCATGGGAGTCACATTCCCGCCCCCAAGCCTTTTGTGAAGTGTTGGGCTCCCTAGCCACCCACCAAGCCTCTAAAATCCCGAGATTGACAGTAACATCGCGAGAGTTGGTGACAAGGGGACTAAACTCCCTGCCCCTCCCCCCTCCTCTTTAGCTTCTTCGGGGGACTGACTGACAGCGCATGGGGGAGGGGAGGGGAGGGGCTGCGCCCCCCTCCTCACCTCACCCACTGGGGAGAGCAGGATCTGCGCGTGCGCCAAGGGGGATCCCAGCGGCCATTTTGCAGCGTCAGTTGGGAAGCGAGGCCCTCCCCGGCAGCTGCGCACAGGGGCGCGCTCGCGGCGGGGACTGACTGAGGCGGGGCGGCGGCGCAGGCCCATGAGTTAAAGAGCCGCCGCCGCCGCCGCCTGGCAGGAGCCGTGTCCTCTTCTCGCCGCCCGGGCTCCGCGGGCCGCCTCAGCGCGCCATGCCGTCCGTGCCGCTGCCGCCCAAGGAGAGCAACCTCTTCAAGCGGATCCTGGTCAGTGAGTGACCCGGCCCGGAGACCCGCCCTCTGCCAGCCCGCGGCCCCGTGCGCTGAGCGGCTCGTGCCGGCGGCCCCGGCTCTCGCCGCTCCCTTCCTTTGTCTAGCGGGCGCCCGGGCGAAGCAGGCCCGGCAGCCGCTTCTCCTGAGGGGCCCACGGGCGGGGGATGCCGCGGGGCCGCCGTGAACCGGCTCGCGCTCTGCTTTGTGCTCGGCCGCCTCCCGCCCCTCAGGGGGGCGGGCTCTCCCGGGGCCCATTGCTAGCCACAGGCGGGGGCGAAAATTGCGAGCGCTTTCCCCCTTGCAGCGCTTACCTCTCACCTTTCCGCGGGAAGAAAGAGGGAAAAAAAAAAGTTGTTTTTGCCTGGATCCAGGCTTTTGCCTTGGGCCATTGTAAACGCCGGGGTGCCTGGTGAAACCCGAGCCGGGTTCAGATTTCAAGCATCTCTAGGATTTGGAGTATCTGGATCCAGGTCGGTTCTCCTGGTTCAGGTGTGTTGCTAATAATGCTCGTATCTTATGTTTATACAGCACCTTTCAGCTTGAAGGAGGATCCCAAAGCACTTTACAAATATGTACAGGGGCTCACCTCATCTCTGAAATACAGCCATCTCCTGGATAGCAACTGACCAAGAACACATGGTATATAGGGCCTAGATTTAAGGTGTTAAAATGCAGAAAGATTCTCTCTTTCCCCCCCGCCCCTCATTTAGCCACATGACTCAGGCTGGCTGGCAGCCTAGTAAAGCAGTTAGTGATTCTCTGTAACATCATTGAAGGGGTTTTAAAATTTGAAGTGGTCAACACATGCACTCCATTACTGAGTCCAGTTGCTTTCAAACTTTTTTTTTTTTTTTTTTTTTTCAGGACCCAGTTGAAAAAAATTATGCCCATGACCCAACAATTGCATCTTTTGAGCAATGCATTCCAGTCTTTCGGTAGCAGCAGCTGGAGGTGCCACAACCTAGTACCCGAGAGTCTGACCCAATAATGGGTTCTGACCCCTGGTTTGAAAACCACTGATCTACGGCTCTACTTAATTGACCCCATCTCTGGGGTCATCTGTTGTTGTCTGTCTGAAATATTTTCTAGGCTTAGGTGTTTTATGCAAGAAAACACAAAACAAAAACTCTTTAGGCTGTTAGGTTGTATTACCTATTTTTATGAAAAAGATTCTTCTTGGTGCAGCTTCTTGGGTAATAGTAATATAGTTCTAGAGTATGTCTACACAACAGCTGTGTGTGGTGAGGTTCCTAGCTTGGGGAGTTGTGCACGTGCAAACTCTCTTCCAGCTAGCCCTAAAAAATAGCTGTGTGGCAATGGTGGCACAGGCTGCCACTCAGGAGAGCTGCCAGAGTACATACTATAGGGTTCTACATGGGCAACTAGCCCAAGCCTCATACTGAGCAGAGCTAGTGCATATATGTCTCTCTGAGCTGGTTCTGGGGGTAGCCTAGCTGTGTTAGTCTATTTCAGCAAAACAAACGTGAGTGGAGTCCTGTGGCACTTTTAAAGGCTAACATTTATTGCATAGGCTTTATGCCCACAACAGCTTATGTGATGATTTTTTTTTTTTAAGTCTTTAGAAGTGCTACAGGTTTCCTTGTTTGTTTCTCTGAGTTGGGAATCACCCCTCTTAGATGCTGCATTGACATAGCCCTAGTGTGAACAAAGCTCCAGGAGTTCTCACCTTGTCATCTCTACCTGTTCGGAGAAGGTCCACATGATTTTGTAAAACTGCTGGCTACCATTGGTTTATTTGCACTAGAGCTCCCTACTTGTTACCACTCATGTTAACAATAGCAGGCTATTTTTTTACTGATAAATTCAGTAGCCAAGGCCAGAATGCTTAACGATAAAAGTATCTAAGCTCAGATGTGTGCTGTTGTGTGACTTCTCGTCTTAGGGCAGCATTTAGCTTTTAAGATTTAATAGTTCTTAATAGCAATCTGCTGCTTACTGTATGGTTATGGTATGCATTTTAGTAAGTAATTGAGCACTCCTCTTGCACTCATAGCTATAAATAAATTACTAAGTTTAGAACAGTTAAGTGAGCAAACAAGTTCACAATAGCAGCCTCTTCCCAATATATCTTGTATAATTAACATTTTAAATGTATAGTTTCTAGGCATATGCATTTTAGACAAATTAGCATCATTTTATGTTCCAGTGCCTAAGCAGACACTTACAAAAATGTGGCAGTTGAGTGAGGATGAAAGTTTACCTTTTGTGAAAGGTGAGCTCATGATCTGCACTGTGATTAATAACTGGTAACTTCCTGAATTTTTATCCACCATTCACTTATCAATACAATAAGATCAACAGGACATTTTAAATTCCAAAGGGGTAGCCGTGTTAGTCTATTGTAGAAAGACAACAGAGTCTTGTGGCACTTTTAAAGACTAACAGATTTATTAATCGCATGAGCTACGAAAGCTCATGCGATTAATAAATCTGTTAGTCTTTAAAAGTGCCACAAGACTCTGAGGACATTTTAAAACTTGATTTATTTTTCTTTCCAGTTTTTAATTTTATCCTTGCAATTTTTCCAGACTAATTCCTGGAAGTATTAATGTCTGCATAGCTTATTTTGTACCTTGAGGAATATTTTAGTGTATGCCTAGAAGCAATCTGTGTATGTGGTCTTGGAAAATATTCTTACTGGGTATCTAAGTGCTTGTTCTTAATTGCTCTGTTTGTTCCAGTAGTAGTTGTGGATTCTGCCCTAGACTGCTGCTTTTGGTATATGCTTTTTTGTTGTTTTGGTTGGGGAGAGGGAAGAGGTATTTTGGTTTAGGACTATTTGTTTCTCCTTAAAATGCCCCCCCTGACCTCTATCTTAATGTTATCTATAATAGTTTGTTGTTTTATGTAGGATTCCCGTGAGGTGGGTTTTCCATTTTCAGAAGGATATAACTTTAGTTCAGGTAGCTTCCTTGAACCTTGTCATTTAACCACACTGCATTTTGTCATTGTTTGCATGTTTCCTCTGTTTTTGCATGTGTATTTCTTCTGTGATTTTTCTCAAATACCCTCTGAGCAGAGTCTAGGGTTGCGCATGTGAGCTGCCAAACAATTGGTCAGTTGTTGGATCAAATAGTGTCAATGGTCAGATTAATATATTAGTGATATAAAATAGACTTGCAATACAAAAGTGCAAGACTTTTTTTTAAGTTTCCAATAAGTTTAGTCTGAGTTACATATGCCTAACATTAAGATTCTGTCATGGATAATTTTAGTAAAAGTCAAGGACAAGTCACAGGCAACAATTTAAAAAAAAAAAAAAAAAAAAAAAAAAAAAAATCATGGAAGCTGGTGACCTGTCCCTGACTTTAACTAAAAATATCCTTGGCGAAGGAGGAGAAACAGCACAGCTGGGCCTTCCAGTTGGTCTAGCCCTGCTGCTGCTCCTGGAGCAGGTGCTGACTGCTGCTGCTCCAGTCTCCCAGGGGCTGACACACCCTGGCTGGTGGTTGGGAGTTCTGGACTAGCCACTCCTGTGGGGTTTCCCTTTTGAAGGGACATCTTCCAGGGTATTAAACTAAACTGGAAAAGGCCACTGTTGTGAATAATAGTGTCTGCTTGAGGGTATAACTAGAAGTTAATTTTTCTGTGCTTACAAGCCCTAAGGGGAGAAACTATTAATTTGTATGTTGAGAACTGTATGAAGAAGCAATATTTTAAAACCAGGGGTGCCAAGCTTACTGACCCTCCAAGCCACATACAGTAATCTTTAGAAGTTTGAGCTGCAAGACATGAAGGGACGTGCTGGGGCTTGGGGCTTCAGCGTGGTAGGGGGCACCAGAGCCTTTGTCCTCATGGGTTTAAATCCCCAAGACCTCCCTTCCTGCAGGACAGAAGCCCTGAGCTCCCCCCTGTTCCAGTCTGGTAGGTTGAGAATGGGTGGGCTCTGGGAGCTGTGCTAAAACTGTAAAAGAGCTGCAGGTGGCTCCTGACATTTAAGTGGTTGAGAAATTGCTGAAACTTGTCAATGTCGCAACAGGACCAGTTTATATTCAGGTAGTCTAAGTCCCCTATTGGAAACTTAGTTGTCTTTGATCTCCTCCAACACTGTGCACTGAATGAATGAATGAATGAAAATATATATATATAAAATCAATCAGGCGGTTGCTCTTCCATAATTGCAGCCTCTAATGTGCATTCTGATCCAGTCCCTTAAGTATGGAAATACCTTGGTACACATTGCTAAAGTGCTCTAAGCTTTTTTAATGTTGGTGTTAATCTGATGCCCATAATACTGGTAGTACTGTCAGGGGAATTTTTCACTTTACATTCTGAATTTAATTCCATATTTTGTTTTAACTTAAGGCTTGTTTACACAGAAAAACAATGTATTCGATGGTGTGCTTTCTAAAGCACACTAAAATATTGTCCACTAATTAATCCAGATAGACAGTACTGTATAAAAGCACTGTAGAGGATCTTTATTTCCCATCATTTAGGGTAATCAGGTCCTTAAAGTTTCCTATGTAAAGAACAGTATTTATTATAGTTTAAGTTCTTTCAGGAACTCTTTAGGTAAGAATGTTAATACTATCACAGGTCCCAACCACATCAGCCACACCATTAGGGGCTCATTCACCTGCACATCCACTAATGTGGTATATGCTATCATGTGCCAGCAATGCCCCTCTGCCATGTACATTGGCCAAACCGGACTGTCCTTGCGCAAAAGGATAAACGGACCCAAATCTGACAAAAAATGGCAACATCCATAAACCTGTAGGAGAAGACTTCAGCCTCCATGGACACTCAGTAGCTGACCTGAAAGTTGCCATACTTCAACAAAGAAACTACAAAAACAGACTTCAGCATGAAACTGCAGAGCTGGAGCTGATTTGCAAGCTTGACGCAATCAGACTGGGCCTGAATAGGGACTTGGAATAGTTAGCTCATTACAAAAAGTGATTGTTCTGTTCACACATTTATCAACTGGTGTGAATAGGTCTCATCTGCTCTCTGAACTGACTTTGCACTGCCCTCCTCCATCCTGGCGTGTGTGATTTCCACTTCATGTATCTGACAAAGTGGGTTATAGCCCACGAAAGCTTATGCCGAAGAAAATCTGTTAGTCTAGAAGGTGCCACAGGATTCTTGTTGTTTTTAATGTTAATACTTTTTCTTTTGGGATTCTTTGTTTGGGCTGACTCATGAAAATCACTGGGTACTCTCAAAATTCCCTTTGAGTATACTGCATTCCCTTGCATGATGCCAAGTCCCATGTGAGTCTAGTCCAGCAAAACAAACAAGGAGTCTGGTGGCTCTGTTAAAGACTAACAAATTTGTTAATAAATACCTTTTTTAGTCTTTAAAAGTGTCACCAGACTCCTTGTTTGTTTTGCATTCACTTGAAAAACTTTTATACTCAAATCACTCATCAAGTGGATTTGTTTTGCAGCCCAGTTAAAAAACTGAAATCATAATAGCGACATAAATCTTTCTGCATGGTCACATATTACAATAGTTTAGTTAATGGCTTTGGATTTGTTGATGTATGCAATGGCTTTGAATTTGTTGACGTATGCTTTGTATATAAAAGTACATCTTCAAGTTTTATCAATGGTTTTAGCTTAATGTTCTTGTTTAACAGTTTTGTATAGATATTGTCTACTGATGAATGTAGACACGGCTTATCAGCCTAAAAGCAAAACTGGTTGTTAGACCATTATTTTTCCTCCAGCTGCCAAAACGTTGTTCTGTTTGCACAGTTTTATAGAACTATACATGTGTTAAGAAATATTAACAAATAGTATTTAAATCTACACTGGGCAGTGCATGTTTGTAGAATAGTATATTGACTTGTTAAATTTGCCTGTGACACCTAGTTGTTTTAATGTTAGTAATGGCATGGAGAACTTTGATAACTTTTTGTTAAATTCGGTAATAATTATACCCCAATGTAATTAATATTCCCGGATTGTAATGAATCAAATAGGTAAGATGGCTTTGTTAGTTTGGAATTTGTTACTATCCTCAAATATGTTCAGATGTTTCACTATAATATAATGATTGTGGTAAACTGACAATATCCTTATAGAATTAAGTAGACTTTAGTGAATTAAATTGAACCAGAGGTTCCCAATCTTTTTGGCTCGAGGGTCGCGCATATCATTTTTACAACCCTGAAGGGCCACCCATCTATTGACTCAGAAAATTTATTGATGTGTTTGTATACAGTACAGAGTAAAGGATTAAGGACTATAGATCAACATATTTAAAAGTAAACTTATTTAGTGCAAAGCAAATGTAATTTTTTAAAAATCTTTTTAAAAAAAAACAGTTTTAGGGGGTTTTTTATTTTAATTTATTTAAGATTTTCAATTTAAAATTTTAACTTCTAATAAAATTAAACTGTTAAACAGTTCAGTTAGTGCTGGGAAGACTGCGTGCAAGCATCCGGCGGGAGGCTGGGGCTTGTAGGCTGAGAGGGCCGGGTGCAGGCACTGGGCAGGAGGTTGGTGTCTGTGGGAGGACTGGGAGCAGGGGCACCTACTGGGATGCTAGCAGCCACAGCCAGACTCCTGTCAGTCTTCTGGACTGGGCTGTAGGCTTGCAGCCATAGCCTGATTCCTGGCTGTATGCTGGACTGGGGGAGGCATGCATCTACAGCCTGGCTTCTGGCTGTGTAGCGGGATCCGGTGGCAAGTGTGCGGCCACAGCCTGGCTCTGGCAGTCCACCAGAACCAGGCGGGAAGCTGGCGTCCACCTGGAGCCCAGCTCCCAGCTTTTTGCCGGGACTGGGCAGGGCTAGTCGGACTGCAGCCTAGCTCCCAGGCAGTGGGAAGGGAGCACGGGCCATTTTAGAAAGCCCTGTGGGCCAGAAGTTGGGAACCCCTGAATTAAACCTAATTGAATTAGGCTTACACCTTTTGAAATCATAGAATTAAAAGTGTGTATGTGTGGAATTGCATCCCTCTCCTCCTGGAGTAATTAAATATTAATGTAATTCTGTTTATCAGCCCTTTCTAAGTCGTCCTCTGGAGAGATTCGCATATACTAATTTGAAATGAATTTTTCAGGGATCAGCAGACCAAAGAAGGATTTTTGGATAGAGTTCAGGGCTTCATGGTCCAGCAACCAGACAGAGTTGCTGGTCCATGGAGGAGCCCAGTCCTTGTGGAACAGTTGGAAGAACTGGACCTACTGAGGCCCAATAAGGCTGTATTCTTATTCTGAGCTGAAGCGGTGAGGAATTTGAAACAACAAGGAAACTGTTCAGTGGGCCATAGAAGGATGGCTCTGGCCGGAGCCCGTGTTAAGGTTGGGGAGATAGCTCATCAGCGTATTAGTATGCATGTAGATTTTTTTATTTTTAATATTTTCAGGGTAATACCTTTTACCATAAGAAATAAAATAGACTTATGGAGAAACAGTCTGAGAAAGTAAGCAGGCCTGCTTGGGCAGCCTATCTTTGCTAGGAATAACATAGTGAAGGCAGGAAACCAGCCTGGGGATATCTTGGTCAGAAGGGAGAGAGACATCTCCAGCCCAGAGAGGTGATGCCCAGGGGGAGCTGAGTGGATGCTCTTTCTGGACCATAGATAGAGGATTATAGGTGTCATTGCCATTATCGGATGTTGTGAAGGGCAGAACTATAACTGGATTAAAAAAGTGCAAAACTCATGAAAGAGGGGTCCATCAATGGTTATGGTTTGCATTTAAAGAAGTACATGCATTGAAAGTTTAACTTTTCATTGTTAACACTGCCATAAGTTTGTTTTGAAGTGACATATTTTATGCAAAGACATTTTTAATATAAATACAGTTAGTCTCTGGTACTAAAAACACTTATACAAGTGCTTAGCTTGGAAATAGTTCCATTGAAGTAAGTGGGACTGTTCATTGAACAGATTTACATATGTTTGCAGGATCAAAGGCTTAACTTTTAATATTTTGCTTAATGGTTTTGTAAAAATAAATAAAATATCCTGCCAATAGCGGTATTTAAAAAGTTAAAACTTTTAAAAAACTATAAAATTGCTGCTGAAATTGAAATAGCAACAAAAAATCAGGTTAGTTTTACAAAGTCTTATCCTGATTTAAATAATCACTTCCAATTAACCTATCTGAGATGTAGTAATTTAATTATTCCCCTCTTAATGCGTTTTAACCATAGTTGTTACCTTTTGGAGGCTCTGCACTGAAATCGGTTTGTGACTTTTTTTTTCTTTTCTGGCAGTATCAAAACTATTAGTATGTAGAATGATGGCTTTCTATGGTTTTGTAACAAAGTATATCTGTATATTGAAGTAGAATATAATTGTAGATTAATACAGAAAAAAGGAGTAAACAAAGATGGAGGATGTTCATGTGATTGAAGAAGTGACTGGTAGAACACTTGGGTTCTGTTTTTGGCTCTATCACAGGCTTCTTAAGTCTCTTAGAACTTCTTTGTGCCTTTAGCTTTTGGTCTTTAATAAGGATATTTACCTTAAAGGGTGCTGGGAGGCTTAATTTATTACATTCAACATATTAATAGTGGAGCTCTTGCAGGGTATCAAAGGCTAAAATGAAAAGGAATTGACAAGTAGATGAATACATTTTAGTCACATGACCTAATTTGGCTTTCCATATTTATCCCTAAAATTATCCATATTGATTTTGTACTGACTTCTCTCCCACCCCCACCTGTATAGAGTGTGAGTGAGAATTGGGCATTCACCCATTCCTTCTTGATGAGAGCTGTTTTCACATTGCTCAGTATTTAATGTTTAAGAGTATCCCTTCTGTTGTTCCTAGCTCCCCTGTTCTTAGTCTGGAAGTCACTGATTGGCAACAGTTGTGACTTTTGTTTCTGATTTGAACTTGGACTTCCAATTGAATTCTGAGAAATATTCAAGAGCTTCAAAATTTGAAATAAAAATATACCATTGAATTGTTTCAGACTTGTGCTGAGTCCCTGCCTACATTGTTTGCTGTATGCATGGTACTGAATGGCTACTAATGTGTGGGTGACATGGTGATAGATGCAGTGGAAATGGCTTGATAACTTTATAATGTGCCTATTAGTGGTTCATTTGTAATACTGCGTAGTCATAAATTTGCAAAAGCCTTGAATGCCTCGAAGTTTTAGCCTACTTAGCAACCGTGAAGGAAGTCCCTTCTGTACTACAAAATGGAACAGTATTATTACAGGTGCCTCTACATCACATTTATAAATGAAGTTTAGGCTGATGAAACTGTTTACCATAAATTGGAATTTATAAGAATTTTACTTTCTTTATGTATGGTGATAGATAAATTAAGGCCAAATCTATACTACAAAATGTTTTAGCGATACTGGTAAACCCTCCTGTTATAGGTTCAGTTAATAGTGCCAAGAATGACTTGGTATCACTTATGCTGGCTTGTTGAGTGAGTGAAGTAAGCTACTTTATGCTGGTATAGAAACCTCGGGGAGGTGGGTGGGGGTGGGGTATCACACCTCAAACCGACATTATTCCCGCAAAAATTTCTAATATAGAGACCTAGCCTAATTACTTTGCTGGAGGAGTAGTCACCTCTCTTAAGGTTGCCCAAACAAACAAACTCTTGACTGTGTTAATTCTAGATACTAGCCTGGTCTACACTAGAAAATTTTGTTGGCATAAGTCATCTTATGTTGACCAAACAATCCTGGTGCACACACTGCCACCACCCTTTTGTCAGCAAAACAAAGCCACCTTGAAGACACAGCGCTTTTGTCAGCAATAGTAGGCGACAGTGTCACTGTAGATACTGTGCCCCCTTAGACCAGTGGTGGGGCTGTCACTTGTCAATTTCACTGCTCTGCTAGACAAAGCGGGGCTGGAGCCCTACTCCACAAGCCACTGAGCTCTGGCGGCAGGTCCCTGGGATGCTGCAGCTGCTTGGATCTTGCTGCTGTTTAGGAGCGGCAGGGGGTTTATAGTTACCCTGGGGCTTCCTGAAGTCCTGGGTGGCAACAGGGCTGCAGCTTCTCTGGGGCTTGCAAGGGACTGAGGCGGCAGCCACTTTGGGACTGCAGCAAATCCCAGGCAGCAGCTGCTCTGAGACACTGGACATTGGCCCACTTCGGGCTTTGAGGTCCCAGGCAGCAGCTGCGCTGCAGCTCTCTGGAGATTGCCAGTGTCCAGGAGCTGCCTCTCTGGCCGGATCCAGTATCCCAGGGCTGCAGAGGCTCTGGGGCTTGCCGGTGTCCCAAGTGCCAGTGGGACTGCAGCGCTCCAAACCCGGGCTTGCAGCCCTGGTGCTGTTGGCTACATCCTTGTCGGTACTGGGGCTTGGTGGCTGTCTCCCAGCTCCTGGCTGGGATCTGGGACCAGGCAAGCCCTGGGAGTGCATGGAGCTCCTGCCTGAGAGCAGGAAGTCCCTATACCCTGACAGTTGGGTATGGGGCAGACAGGAGCCTATGGACTTCCTATAGGGAGCTGAGCTCCCCCCCATACTGCCCCTTAGGTTGGTGGAAGTGGTCTGGTGAGGACCACTATAATTACAGCAGTGGCTGAGAGTTGGCATCAGATATGTGGACACATTTTTGTAGTCATACTCATTGTGACTTTGTTTTGAAGGTGTTTACCATGTCATTTTAGCAAAACTTTTTGTGTAATTACATCGTCTGTATAAATGTATTCTTAGTTGGATATAGCACTCATCACTTTCTGATTGTATTCCTGTCTGCTGTTGAGTACTTTTAACCTCATAGCTATTTAAATGTTGAGTAAAGCTAAAATATGTAAAAGTGCTTTAGGATCTTTCTGGATGAAAGGTGCATATACATATAAGTCAAATTGAAGTTTTGTTTTATTCAGATATATAGGAGCAAAAAGCATTCACTCCAAACCCTTAAGTGCTTCTGACAGTTCCTTTAAAGATAAAATCATACAGCAAGTCCACAATACATATGAACCATAAAGGTACAGCAGTTTGTGTGGGGAAAATGAAGGTGGAAAATCTTCAATACCACCCCTTCAGCAGCAGTTCTCCCCCCCAAATAAAGATGAGCCAAATAAAGGTCAGCAAATCTGAGTTATTTCAGACAAAGATGTGAAAAAAGTTCTAAATTAGAAGAGCATATGCTGAAAATGCCTTGTGAATAGTTTTCCCTCTAGTCTATACAAAAGGGCCTTCGCTTAAGAGGCCTGGGAATACAGCTGCACCAGTATATGGCACAGAGAAGCTGCCTCTGACGTGGTGAGATCTTGGGCCACTTAGGGTTTCTTAGATCCATGTGCTACATGGAAACATGGGCAGCCGTGGTAGATATTAGTATAGACATGTAGCATGCTTGCAGCACAGTACTTAGCGAGTGTGTTCCCAAGTTCTGCAACAGCTTTATCTCATAAACTAATTAAAAGTCTAACCCTAAGAAGACTTTATTACAGTGTGATCTGACACAGGTTAGGAATGTTTCATATTAATAAGATCTGCATTTGAATGAAAAACTGCTTGGCTAACTGTAAATTTGGGAGAGGGAGGGGAAGCTATCTTAAGTATCAGCTGGAAGCTGATCATCCACCAGTCTTAAACATATAGAGGATGACATGTAAGATGTAACTCATTTGATTACCTTGGGGATAAAGCAACAGTTTCCTAACTTTGTCCTTGGAGATCTTGAAAGCAGCCCTATCCACTTCCCCATGAAGTGTTTCAGGCACGTGAGTCAGCTCCCTGTATTCCATGGTTTTAGGATACTGATCTAAAATCTGTCTTCCGCCATCTCTTGAATTTCAGCCAGCGCAACTAATGTAACATATGTAGGTCTGTGGTGAAAGAAATTGGAGGCACCTAGATTTTGAAAATGATCTTAACTATAATTTATTTAATAACTCTAACTCCAAAGTGATATTTAAACATAGGATGCTTGATAGGGACTATCCTCAAGAATCCATTCTTCTTTAATTGAAGTTGGTAGTTTACCTCCTTCAAGGTAAGCATTGACAATCCCCATTAGCACTGTCCATTATGCCTCTACTGGGCTTGATCAGTCAGAGTACAGGCTGTTGCATAAAGCATTTGTCTCCCCATCTAAGAAGGTACATACCCACCTGATCATAACTCTGCTGCTTTGAGTAATGCTCCAATACACCCATACTTGCATTATCCCACTGTGGTTTTTCTGAACAGGAGCTACTTACACCTATCCTAGGCTAAAATGCCTAGCTTCCTTCATAGAGAGAATAGTTATCTACTAAATTTTACAGCCTCTTTGTCCTTTGCTCACAATGCCATCAAACATTATACTTTCACTTACCCATCATTAAACAAACAACAATTACTTTCAGCTTACCTGCCTATAATCTCCATGGCAAGACCACCACTATGCCTTGCTCCTAGCATAACTAACATGTCATAGAATTGAAATTAGGCATGTTGGGTCTCTCAAGGGCCATGTGCATCTTTTTCCTTTGATCTCTCAAACGGGCTCAGTATCCTCCAGAGGTGTGTGGTCCTTCCATATTGCCTCATATCACAACCATAGGCCTTCTAAACAGCACTGACTAATGCCTCTACCATTTAGCATAACTCCACCAAACACACTGAATGCAATTGCAGTGTGTGCATATAATTTCCAATATTGCAAGCTCCAGGGGATAGAGTTAAGGTTGCATCACCATCTGTATTTGAACTCTTGTTTCTTCGTCAAGTGTTGTCCCTGTGGGTGTCCCACTTACAGTCTCGCATCACGCGGCGCCCAGGATCGGAGACTTGACAGCAGTGTGAGTGGCAGGGCCGCGCACATGCCGCTGCTGGCCTAGGAGCTGTTGGCGTGCTCCGCTGTGCGCGTGCACGGCCGAAGCCCGCCATTCCTTCTCAACCGCTGGTCCGAGACGGAGCGCCTCAGCAGTCCGCTTTAAACCTTCGTTCAAAATCCTCTTCTACCAAAAAACACCCACCATCCAATTATTTCCTTACCAATTAGTGAATTCTTAAAGAAAAAGTAAAAGATGGGAGTCTTTGCAGCCTAAGGCTGCCCCTCACCCTCCCCAACCTTTTTCCCCTCTATCAGTTACTTTACTGGATAAAACTACAAAAAAAAAAAAAAAAAAAAAGTTTAATTTCAAAATGCCAGGATCCCCTGGTTTCAAATGGTGCGTCAATTGTAGGGACGCTATGCCCGCTTCAGACGGCCATTCCGCCTGTGTGCGATGCCTCGGTGAGTCATGTATCCCACTAAAGTGCACTCACTGCAAAAAGTTGAGTTCAAGAGCTTGCAAAGATCAGGAGCTGCATCTCAAGCTGTTTTTACTTGAGAACTTCCACAGATCAGCCTCCAAACCTGGTCCATCTGAACAGGTGTCAGAGCGCTTCCCGAAAAAGAGTAAGATCTCCAGTTTCCATGCCTGTAAAAAGAAAGATCTCCTGGGACGTCATCTCCCATTCCCCATACCAGAAGCTAAAGGATCCTCAGGTACGAGTCTGGTGCATAAGACTAAGAGATCTGAAAGCCATCATAAGGGATCAAGAGGTGTATCAGGCTCTCTCCCCATTCTCCTCGCAAACAAGCGAGTCACTCTAGACACGTGGTAACGACCACTACGGTGCCATCAACGTTGCTGGCACCGGATCAGGCCACAGCACTGCCAACAGTGCAGCACCATGGCATGGCACCGACTGCACCGACCTCCTCACCCGCACTGACAGCGGTTCTGACCGCCATACGTACATAGGCACCATCAGTTGCAGAGCTGGCGCCCCACATGGTGGTGTTGGATCCGATCACGGCACCATCCTCACACAACTGCACCCACCTCTGTTACTAGGGATGCTCACACAGGAAAGCAAAGATCTAAACAAAAGCACGTTGAACATTCTCCCAGGTCGGTTGCATCCAGGTTCTCCCATCTGCCGTATGACCTTTCTTCACCCTATGCATCGCCTCTACCAGAGGACGCTTGTTTCTCATCTGAACACTCTTCTTGACCAGCCACACGCCCTAGCCACTACTTTCACTATGGCAGACATCCACCACATCATTGTGTGTCATGGTCTTAGTACCCCCCCCTCCTCTGACATATCACAGGCTTTGGGATCCGTACTATCCCTACTATAGGCACTACCAGCCACCATCACCATCTATTCCACCACCTTTTCCATCCCATAAACCATCAACATCAGGTGGTGCTTCGCACATTCCATCACGATCACAAGAGGATACATCATTGACATACCTGGAAGCTTCCCCAGAAATCCACAAATCTTCTTCCTCCCCAGATGACATGGTTGTACCTGCCTCAACTGCCGACCTTAGACGCTTTAACAGCCTTTTCAAAAGGTTTGCTTGTGATCTCTTCATCCCCCTGGAGGAAGTTAAGGAGTCCCAGCATAAGTTGCTGAAGATCCTCTGTGCCACCAATTCCTCTAAGATCATGATCCCAATGGATGCAGCTCTTATGGAACCAGCAGATCTGATATGGTCCACACCAGCTTCAGTACCCTGCACTAACAAACATGATAGAAAATATTTCATTTTTCCCCAAAACACGAAGTTTTTATTTACCCACCATAGCCCAACTCACTGGTGGTAGACGTGGCCATGCAAAGGGCAAAACAAACAATGCACAGATCATCATATGATAAAAACTGGAAAAGACTCGATTTATTAGGCCAGAAAATTGACTCTTCCTCCACCTTAATCCTCAGTCTCGAACTCTGAAGTACTCCTCTCCAACTACAACCACGGCATCTATGAAAGCTCTCACTCTTTGCTGACAATCTTCCTGAAGACAAGAGAGAGCAATATGACAAACTGCTTTCTGAAGGTCAGTTAGTGGTGTGCACATCCTTACTGGCATCTTTAGACATTGCTGACTTGGCAGGAAGAGCAATTGCCACAGCTGTGGTAATGCTCAGAGCCTCATGGCTCAAGAGTGCTGGCCTGCCATGAGACCTACAAACAAAAATTGAAGACTTATCTTTTGAGAAGTCACACCTGTTAGTTTTTTTTGACCTAACAAAGTCCTTCATTCTATGAAGGATTCAAGAGCGACTCTCTGTACGTTAGGCATTCATACTCCTTCCTCAAGACGTAGTCAGTTCTAATACACATTCCAACCATATCAACGCAGATGCCCTCCTCAAAACCGTTACAGACCGAACAACAACCAACAAGTGAGACAACGCCCTCAGCACCGAAGACAGCAACAACAGCCACCAACCATGTCTCAACCATCTCAGAACAAACCCCAATTTTGAACCATTGGTCGAGGGTTTGAGATACCTCCTTGTTCCTGCAGCACCCCTTGACTGCCAATTGGAATTCATCCTCAGATCGTTCCATGCCATCTGGTCGTCCATAACAACGGACAAATGGGTCTTGCAGATTCTCAAATGCGGCTATACGATTCCATTCCTATCAATTCCTCCTCCCCATTATGCTACCCCCTCCCTTTTAAGGGACTTACAACTCCTGTTAAAGGAGGTACACCACCTCCTGCATGTAGGAGCCATAAAACGAGTTCCACCTCCCTACATGGGAAAGGGTTTCTACTCTTATTGTTTTCTCGTTCAGAAAAAATCAGGAGGGTGGAGGCCTATCATGGATCTAAGACCCCTAAACAAATATATAAAGAATGAAAAGTTCAAGGTGGTAATACTGAATACAGCAATACCCATGTTGCAACAAGGAGATTAGTTCTCGCCCCTTGGCCTCCAGGACACCTACTTTCATGTCACAATCCACCCTGCACATTGACACTTCCTACAGTTTACAATTGCAAACCAACATTTTCAGTACAAGGTTCTTCCGTTCAGCCTATCAACAGCTCTCAGAGTTTTTTCAAAGATCCTGGCAGTCGTTACGGCACATCTCCGCAGGGATCGTCTCCCACTTCCACATCAACCAAACGATTCACTTACCTGTTTTTTATCCAAAGCCACACAAGAGCCTGGAAGAAACGATCCTCTGCATGCTAGATGCGAGACGGAGCACTCACTTTTTATCTAGAAAGAACAAAAACATTTAGAAAAATTTAACAGATTGTTCATTTCTCTAGCTCCCCGTTCCAAGGGCAAGCCTCTTTCTAGTCACAGTATTGCAAAATGGATATCATCTTGCATCCAGCTATCCTACAAGAAAAGAAATCTCCAGCCAACATCAAAGACCAATGCTCATTCAGTTAGAGCTCTGGCAACATCCATTGCTTTTCTCAAGAACATCCCTATCATCGACGTATGCAAGGCGGCCACATGGACCTTCCCAGCAACTTTCGTCAAGCACTGTGTGATAGACCATTTCTCCAATAATGACACCGCTTTTGGCATGTCCATACTCTCTACAATCAACACCACTAAAACATCCAAAGTCCCTCCTCCTCTTCAGGTTACTGCTTACATAGTCACCACAAATGGAGCACCCACAGGGACCTCACTCGAAGAAGAGGTTACTCACCTGGTGCAGTAACTGGACTTCTTTGAGATGTGTGTCCCTGTGGGTGCTCCACAACCTGCCCACCTCCCCTCTACTTTGGAGTTTCTCTGTCTTCACAGAGTTTCGTCACGGCAGAGAAGGAATGGGGGGGCTTCAGCCACGCATATGTACAGCGGAGCGCGCCAGCGGCTCCTAGGCTAGCAGCCGCAAGTGCGCGGCCCTGCCACTCTCATTGCTGTCAAGTCTCCGATCCTGGGTGCTGCGGGACACGACACCACAAGTGGAGCACCCATAGGGACACATCTCGAAGTCCATTACTGCACCAGGTGAGTAACCTCTTCTTCCTGGCTTACAGAAGTTTGCATTTTGATTAACTCACTGTTCTTCGAGGGAGCAACAGTTAAACGGGCGCAGATAACTCTATGTGTGGTTGGATTTTTTTTTTTTTTTTTGGGGTCAGTGAATGATTAGGAATCTCTAAATTTTCTTTCACATCAAAATCCATCCGTACTCCTACGTATCTGTCCTGTATCATGGGTAAACTCTAGCTACATCCTATCATATTATTTACCAGAAACTATTCTGGCAGCATCCATAATGATAAAGAATGTCCAAACATAGGCAGGCATTTCCCTGAACTTGGAAGAGAAACAACGTATGAAGTGTCAACAGAACAGAATTAAATAGAATTTTAATTAGTGGTCTGATTGCTGTTTTGTCACTCCAGGACTTGATGACTTATTTTGTACAAGGCCAGGTCTATGCTGTTGGTGGCACAGTATAGAGTCAATTGTGAGAGTTCGATTGAGCATCAGTTAGACATGCTCAAGTGAACCCAGAAGTAGCTGGAGATTAATTTATTAAGACCTACCCGATAAGATGAGTAGCTCTGAGTCAAAGGGAGGGCATTTCCTGTCTGCTCAGCGCAGAGGGGATGAAATGCGCAGCTGGCGTAGACCTGGCCTTAATCTATTTTGATGGCATACTCTATTTTAAAAACACCTTCAGTAGTGTAATCTGAACCAATGTTTTTTTTCCAGAAATGTTACGAACAAAAACAATACAAAAATGGACTCAAGTTTTGCAAGATGATCCTCTCCAATCCGAAGTTTGCTGAACATGGAGGTAATTGCATGATTTGAAAGGCTTATCACAGCTGTCATTCTGGATTCAGAGCAACAGCAGAGGCACTGACTGGAGGAGACACAATCTAAGCTGCATCTCCTGTTCTTAAATACTTTTCTGCAATGGGATAATGACTTTTCGAAAAGAAAGTAACGTCTAATCTGCATTCGAGTCTGTCTCATTGAAAACAAAGCTTAGCTACGCTAGCCTTGGTACATTCTGGCTTGAAAATCCAGGCTTCTCATTGTCTGTTTGTAGTAGTTCTTATTGAATTCACAGAGGCCCATATAAAAAGATACCTTCTATGAAGGGGGCTTGAAATACTTGCGTTTTGGCAGGAAAGTGTTATTCTTTCCCATGCTGTAAATTATAACATCACTGCTTATGTTGAGCTATATTCCTTAGTTAAGCTTGTATTACTGATACCATGAATTACATGACATGACAGACAGACAACATAAAAACCATGTTTTGTCATGTCTCGTAGAAATTAGAGGGGGAAATGATATGTTGGTTATCTGTTCCATTCCTGTTGTAGCTCAATAATTCTGCACAGTGGGAAAATTCTGGAATTATAGGTGTGCTTCCTGTTGGATCTTGCACTATTTGCTTTCATAAAGATCACTGTTCTCTTACCCCGCTCCAAAATTCAACTTGTATATTCCTTTTCTTAGTTTTAGCCTGTTAGTACTGTTAAACCCACCCAGATAAAAACATTTCTTATACCCTTCAATATTTGTAGCCTACTGTTGTGTATGTGTCCCAGTTGTCTTTGCCTAAATGTGTGTGTTTTTACATTTCTATCATCTCCACTCCTGCTGCTAATTTTTAATCCCAGAACTCCCTCAAGTATGTCAGCATCTTTCATGTATTGTGGTGTGCAGGATTAAATACATTATTTCTGTTGCTGGCACATCAGATCTGTACAGAGATGTGTTGTCTTCCATGGCACGATGCATTCCTGTTTGAGGCACAGAATCAAACATGTCTTCTATAGCTATCTGACACTCTAAATTTGTTGCTTTTATTTCCTGTCTACTCTTGACACCTTAGGTCTCTCTCTAGCATTACTGCTTGTCAGGTTTCTTCTTTATTATCCTAAAGCAGTGGTCTTTAACCTGTGGTTTGCAGACTCCGGGGGGAGGGATGGTGTTTCACAAACTATGTCCAAGGGGTTTGTGAAAAATTGTCATTACCATACAATAATATTTATTTGACTGCTTACACATGTCCATTACAAAAAGATGCATGAGTGCCCTGAGCATTGTCACTGGAAATTTTTCCCTCAGCATTATTGGTCAGGTTGGCTATGGAGCTGTATGTCCATAGTGCTAATATAAAAGGCACCATTTAACCCCATGTCGTCTCAGTTCCTTCTTACTGCAAGTGACAGAACTGCTCTATCCTTGCTCTTGCAAATCTTCCTCCAATATTCTTAGGGACACAGAAGGTTTCTCAGATTTGTCATGGATCATCTGCAGTACCAACTTGAAGTTCTCCCATTCCGCATGTGGGTTGCCTTGCAAGTGTTCACAAAGTGTGTGGCACTCATAATGATCTTCTTGTACCCTTACCTTGATGACTGGCTGGTCAGATTCCAGACCAGGGCTCAAGTGGAGTCTAGCATCTGCCTCACTCAGTTCACCTTCCAGGACCTGTGTCCGCTTATAAATAGGCGGAAATCCACCCTTGTTCCGATGCAGAGGATAGAATTTATCATGGCAGTGATTGACTGTCCAAGGCAGAGGCTTCCTCCTAGAAGGGTTCTTTTAAGGAATCGTGGCACTTTTAGCTCATTTCAAGGATCATCTGATGATGGCCCAGAGTTGCCTGAGACCTCAAGCATATCAAGCGTTTTTTTTTTTGTTTTTTTTTGTTTTTGTTTTTTTTTTTTTTTTAAATCAGAGCTTATGGGTCTTCTGTTTGACCCCTGATGTCTGTCTTGCTGCTGTCCCTCTCCTGGAAAGTTTCCTTCTTAGGGGCAGTTGCTTTGTTCAGAAGTGTTTTGGTGATCTATTTGCTCTGCTGTACATAGTGTCATTTAAGGATAATGTGCAGTTGTGTCATCACTCAGGTTTCCTTCTGAAGGTGGTCTTCCAGTTTCATAGAAATCAAACGATCTTCCTACCAGTTTTCTGTGTGAAACCACATGCAAACAGAGAAGAGTAGTGGCTCCACGCATTGAAAGTTAGGCGTGCACTGGCTTTCAGTGTGGAAAGGACCAAAATGTTCCAGAAATTTACTTAGCTGTTCATAGTGGTTGCAGAGAAGATTAGCGCTCTCCCTGTCTCATCTCAGATAATTTCATCATGTACCATATCACTTATCAGCACATATTATAAACTGGCAGTTGTTCTCAACACACCTATTCTTACTGCTCTATACCACAAGACACAAACATCTTCAGTGGCATTTCTAGCACAGGTCCCTATTCAGGCTGTTTGTAGAGCAGCGACTTGGCAGTGCAGTGTACATGTTTGCTTCTCCATATGACATCACTCAGCAGGCTAGGGATGATGCTTGATTTGGCCAAGCTGTGTTGGGATCAGCATGTCAGTGAACTCTGAACTTACTACCTGTACAACTACTTGAGTCACCTGCATTGGAATGGACATGTGCAAGCACGCAAAGAAGAAAAAATGGTTACTTACCTTCTGTAACTTCTTCGAGATGTTTGTATGAGTCCATTCCAAGACCTACCCTGCTACCCCTTTTATCAGAGTTGGCCAGAAAGAAGAAATGGAGGGGCTAGGAGGTCAGCGTTACCCTTTATGCAAGAGCCAGGCAGCCAGATACCACTGAGGGAAAATTTTCTGACAGCTCTGCTTTGGGTGCACTCCTACGTGGGAATGGACATACGGAGCACATCTCGAAGAACAACAGTTATGGAAGGTGTAACTGGTATAAAATTTATAGGTATAATAATTTTTTCAACCTGTCATTGGTATTTATCTGGGTGGGTCCACAGGTGATATCTAATATTTCCAAAGAGTCCTCACATCCATTTGAAGTTCTTTTAAGATGAAATGAAAAAAAGGTGGAAAACCACTGTACTAGAGCAATACAGTTGTCTATGTAGGTCATAGAGGTATTCTGGCTTCTGATCCCATTCTTTAACCATACAACCATTCTTCTTGCACTGATTATCTGTATAAATACATTACTGTAGCCTTATGTAAAAATTGCTTCAGGTCACTTAACCTTAACTGCACCAAAGCAAGTCAGATGCTTGCTTGCAGAAGGAAAAATAAAGAATGCGAAGTTTATCTTAGTTCTATATGAGGCATTGGTATTTAAAAATGAGGTCAGGAATCCAATCACTTCTGTAATGCAGTGTTGAACACTGTTAAGCCACTGTCCTGATAGAAACTAGTTTGTGCACTGATTAACTCATTACTGAATTAAATTCAAAGTATCTTGCAGCTGTATCATTTGTGATATATCAGGGTTCAATCCAGACTAATGAGCAGCTCTCACCTTTGCCCTGCAGCAGTAAATGTCTCAGAATGCCTTGCTGAAGTAGCTCCTACCTGGGCTGCTCATAGCAGACTTCCAGCATGCAAGCCACACCGTGTGTGTATAACTGCAGCCTACCAGCCACATTTGGGTTATACCGTTGCTCCTAGAAACCTTGGTTATACTGCAGAGTGACTACAGCATACCCCTAGGTTTAGATTTACCCCCAGAAATAGATGTCCTTAGCTCTCTACTGAACAATACAAGTCAGAGAATCCATTATTTCTTTAATAGAAATAATCAGACCATAGCTTGCTACCCCAATGCAGTTTCCCAGGCACTTCAATTTAAACACACTGGATTAGATGAAATAATAAAACAAGTCTATTATTTACCAAGAGATTTTAAGGGAGTACAAGTAATGAGGTATAAAGATCAGAAACGGTGACAAAAAAAATAAAGATAAGATGGAACTGGTGCCTAACTCCAGCAGTCTTACTGACAAGACTCTGTAGGTCAGGATCACTTCTCCAGTCCACCAGTTGCTTCCTTTATTCCTTTAGATGCAGTGGACTGATGGATACAGAGAGGGGGTGTGGTGCCTTGGGGTCCCTTCTTTTTATGGATTCAGTTCCTATCTTGAAAAACATTTTCCGCTGGGTACCAGAAGACAGCAAGTCTATGGGAAAGGCTGTTCTCTGCTGCGTTCTTATCGACTGTTGGAGCTTGCTTTGTTTCCCTTCCTGCTTAATGACTCTGTTTACTGCTTAAATGCAAATTAAATAATGTGCATGTTTCTTCGTTTAGGACAGACCCTCATTTTGGAATGTGGTAATACCACTTGACATGGAATCTTATAACTTCACATGCAGTGTAGCCACATCTAGTTTATCAGGACACATTGACCAGCAAATTGTGATTTTTTTTCAAATGAAGTCCTACAGTGCATGCTTTGTATAAAGATTATTATGATAGTGTGTAGAGTGTGGATACAAGAGAATGTTCTGTCACGGTCACCATAAATGGTAGGTATACATTTTGATTTCTCACATTCACAAGTACAAAATCTTTTCTACAGAGACCTTGGCTATGAAAGGACTGACCTTGAACTGTTTAGGGAAGAAAGAAGAAGCATACGAATTTGTTCGTAAAGGACTTCGAAATGATGTAAAGAGTCACGTCTGTATCCTTTCTGATAGTATAACAGTGCCTTTTTATATTGATTGCCTTTATTTTGCATAAATATTCTTATGTTGCGTATCAGAAGTCCATAAAGACTGATCAGAATTTGAGTATCAGAATTTTTTTATAGAAGTCCATAAAGTGGCCTTCTGGTACATATTTTCCTGATGACTTTAAAAGCAGACCTTTTATATTGTGAAAGAAAAGTAGTAGGAAATGTTTCCTATAAAAATTTGTCTTGTGTGCCACACAACTGCATTATGAAAAGGGAGAGAGTTTGATGGATTCAGGTAGATGCAGGACACTACAAAGCACTCCTACCCTTTATATTAAAAACAAACAAAAATCCTTTGCTGAATTAAAAAAAAAAAGGATTTTTGTCAAGTATTTGTCCTTTTCTCATTTGGCTGCCTTCTCTCACTTAATTACGGGCATTTCATTGTTACATGCTCGCTGCAAATTGGAAGTTGTGCATATAAAATATCAGTGCATTCTCTGAAAGGTTCATTTACTTTCATGGGGCAAGAAATCAGGATTTGATCAGTTTTTTAGTGGTACAGCAAAAGTAGGCCATAAAATAAAATATAGTACGAAATGATGGTGGTTACAATTCTACTAGATGGTCCATATAACAATGAAACCTGGGAAGACAACTTTCTTCATGGTGAGCTAAATCTTTATAACTGCAGTAGTGCGTTAAGAATATCAGCTGACTTTTGTTTTAGGACTTGACTATGCAGAGACTTAGTGTATGGTAAGATGAATGTATGGTGCTTTAGTGTGATGTGCACTAATAGTTCTGTAGTGTGCTTTCATGTACAGTGTGGAACTTTTAAGGCAGAGCATGTTACATTCCCATTCTGACTTGACATACACTGAGTCTCCTTGTGGACAAGGTCAAACTTGCAGCTTCTGCATGTATTTAGATCTGTGTAGTGCACATTTCTCAGGCTTTAAGTGAATTACAAACATGTAAACAAATGTTGATAACAAAACAAACCTAACCAGCTTTATGTCTAGTCAGCGGGAGCGTGGGCCACTTTAAAAAGCGCCATGGGCCACTTTTGGCCCACTGGCCAGGGGTTGGGAACCCCGGTTCTAAAAGATAAAAGAAATCTCAAATATTGCAGTGCTGACGATCAAAGGTTTTGTCATTTGGAAACGCACACATGCTAGAAGATTTCCTCACTGAATAAGACTCTCTCCCTTATTTAATATAACACTTGTATATTATTTTATATTAAGTTTTGATTTGATATGCTTATTTCCTATTTTTAGCAAAACTGTTACTGGCTTTTTGACTCATAGACTTCAAGGTCAGAAGGGACCAGTACGATCATCTAGTCTGACCTCCTGCAAAATGCAGGCCTCAAGAGCTCCCCCACCCACTCCTGCAATAGGTCACCAACCTATGACTGAGTTATTTACCTCCTTTAATCATGATTTAAGGACTTTAAGATACAGAGAATTCACCGGTAGGTGAACCATGCCCTGTGCTACAGAGGAGGCGAAAAACCCCCAGAGCCCAGGCCAATCAGCCCTCAGGGAAAATTCCTTCCTGACCCCAAATATGGCGATCAGTTAAACCCTGAGCACGTGGGCAAATCTCAACAGCCAGTTATCCAAGAAACAATTCTCTGTAATAACTCAGAACCCACCCCATACTCTCCCCTCTTGACTGTTTTTGGAGTCGGGGAAAAAACCTTCTGGCCTGTGAGTCTCCTTCAGAAGTACAGGACAGTGGCTTGCTTATCCTCAGCATGCCAGCCAAGATTAGAAATGCACACTAGATAAACCTGCTGACCACAAAAGGACACAAAATGGATCAAAGGGAATAATTTTAAAATACATAATTTCGCTAACTGATGACTAGTGATGGTGATGGGTACAGGTCAATGGAAGGTACAAGTCTGTAAGCGTTTAAACATTTTAACCCCAAAACATTTCCAGCTGATAATCTTTGGTTGACTGTAAGCATTGCAATATCTGATTTCTTCTAACTTTGCTGTGTCAGTGATATTGAATCAGAAAACTTTCCATATTTCTTCCTGAGGTGCTCCCTTCTGTTTTACCTTGGGGAAGACTTTGAATTCAAGGCATGGTACTAATAAAGGAATTGTTTGGATGGTAGAGGGGCTAGGGCATAAATGAAAAATAGAAATTGAGGGGGAAAATTTGGACTGTATAGGGGGGAAAGAGTAAGATTTTTATGGTAGTGAAACATGGGATGTGGATGAAACCCAACCACAATGAGGCACTTAAAACTATCCACTTACCCTTTTGGGAATAATTCTACCTTATTGTTTTGATGCATTGTGAATGATCCAATAGATCTCTTCTGCCTCTCTGGTTTTCTGTAATTCTGTGCTGACTGAAAGGATGAGAGTTAACTTTTAACACAAGGCCATGAAATAATTTTTTTTTTCTAAACAGGATTAATACTAATTTGAGGGCGTTCCGGGTGAAAATGAATAGCATGAAGACTGAGAAGAGCAACCAAACCTAAATGGCATGGAAGATTCTCTTAGAGGGAGAAGTCTAGTTTCTTGGTCAATATAATACATAGACACTGATTACCTTCAGAAAAATGTGCAAGGCTTTCACTTTCCTTAACTTGTATTAGGTTGGCACGTGTACGGACTTTTGCAGCGTTCTGACAAGAAATATGATGAAGCTATTAAATGTTATCGAAATGCTCTCAAATTAGATAAAGACAATCTACAGATCCTAAGAGATCTTTCATTGTTGCAGATCCAAATGAGAGATCTAGAAGGATACAGAGTAAGTATTTTATTTAAATTTGTATGTTTTAAAACTGCTACTTTTTTTTATTTTTTGTATTTTGGTAGGCTTAACTCAAAAATAGCGAGTATTTTGAGCTGTTGTCTCAAAAAGACCGAGAACAGTGAAACTATAGTAGTGGTGCACTTGATGTATTGAGAGCATATGGAGGATGCAAGACATGTTACTATTACTCTGTATTAGCTGATTCACAGAGCCATCTGTGCTTTTAGGTTGCCAAACATACTCCAAACTGCTGTTCACTAAGTACTCGTGTGTATAAATTTTTTTTCCCTCAGTACTAAGCACGTTATTAACGCCTTACATTTTCAAAGCCTTGTAAGAATGTGAACTGTTTACCTCAATATTTGGTTAATGCCTGCTTTCTCACCTTTTAAAATGTATCTGAGGATAATTTGGGAGATGTATTTTAAGATGGCCAGTACCATCTCATCCTTTGGATCTATCCTGCACAGAAGGAATAGATAGGTCCGTTTTGCTTCTCTGTTCAGAAGAGCCCCTTTGCACATAAGTACTAATGTTGCTCTTGATTTTTTTTTTATTAGCTATTTACCTGGTTTTCTGAAACCTTCATTAATCACTATCTCTGGCTGCAATATAGGAAGCATATTACCTTTAAATACAGATGCTATGTTTCCACTTCCCCTGAATATAGCATCGTGCATAGAAGAAATTGCTCAGTGTTGATCTTAATCCCAGCACCTCACTTCCTCTCACTAAACATGGCTGGAGTGGAAGCAGATGCTGGGAAGGCCAGAGGAAGAAATGGGGAGGTTTGAAAAGAGTTTTCCCCTCAAAGAAATTTAAATGACAGGTGATGCAGGTATACTGCTTTCTCTCCCAATTGTAAAATGAGACTGGGATGAGGGTGCTTAAAATCGCACATTGAGAATGGCTCACTTGCTGGTGGATTCTCTGTATCTTAGTCTTTAAATCATGATTTGAGGACCTTAATAACTGTCATTGGTTAGAGGCTTATTGAAGGAGTTGGTGGGCAAGGTTTTGTGGCCTGCATTGTCAGACTAGATCAGGGGTCGGCAACCCCCAGGACGCATGCCAACCTTAGCACACGGGCCAGTCCTGAGTGGCACACGGTGCTGCTCAGGCTCCCCCGGCTGGCTCTCCTTCCCCCCAGCGTGGCCTGGGGGCTGGGGTCAAAAGAGCTGCATACCGTGGCTCCAGGCTCCCACTGGCCATGCTTCCTTGACTCCCACAGCAAGGTAAGTGCTGTGTGGGGAGCTGGGCAGGGGTGGGGGTGACCGGCAGCCAGCCCCCCGCCACCTGCTGAGGGTGTGGTGGGTGGGGCTGGCACGGGGGCTGGCAAAAGTTGCAGACCCCTGGACTAGATGATCATATTGGTCCCTTAGAGTCTGAGTCTATAAAATGGCAAGCTGGCACTAAAAAGAATTCCTGACTTTCAGCTCTATACTTATTTCTCTAGACCATGATATCTGGACTTGTTTTATTTGGGTTGCAAATGTACTTCCAATGGGATGCATGCCCACAGATACAAGTTAAGGCTCTATTACCTGTTTAGTTGCCAGGATTTCAAAAGATTTCATTGTGAACTGAACTCTCCAGTATATCTGCATCATGTAGCTGGTAAAAATGTCTTTGATCTAATTATGCTGTAATATCTGTAACTTTGTACTGATGTTTCTATTCTTAGTTCTTGCAAAAACAAGTTATATATAACGTGATTTTTAGGATAATCTGGCTTGGTAGTAACATTGGTTTAAACAAAAATAAACAGTAAAGCATGGTAGCTGGATAGATCCACTGAGAAAATACCACTTTCTTCAAAGTGTATGTTGAAGGTAGAGGGTTGTATTCTGTGCTTCTGTAGAAAGAGAGACTCTGAAACCAGGAACAATAAGTAGGAACAACAGAAATTGCTGAGAAATTTTCAGTTTCCTTGTCTCTCTTCTGAAGCCTGTAGAAACTCCTTAATGGAGTCTTTCCCTCTTTTCTGGCTGGCCTTATTGTCGTAGCTTAATACAAGACAGAAGGAAGATCATTAATAAATTAAAATGCTTCTATAGCTGCTAAACTAGCTTTTACAGAAAACAGTCTTGCAAGACAATTTTTAAACTAACGATCAGTCATGTTTAAATCTATTTTTTATGCTTTATGTACTTGAACTACAAGAAATTTATTAATTGCATAACATTTTGAAGCCTTCTTTCTGTTGGATGATATGCTTGGTATGCAGCTGCTGAATAAAATTTTCAGAAATGCCTATATGACTTAGGAGTCCGTTTCCTTTTCAAAAGACACTTACATGGTTAGGAGCCCAAGTATCCTTGAAAGTCAGAATAGAAAGTTAGAATTAATCACTTAAGAGCTCTTGAAATTTTTACCCTGATCCTAAAATAGATTTTAAGCTTTATGCCATGAATGCTATGGTTAGTATAAATGCCACTTCCTTATAACTGTTAGAATTACAACTTGCTTTTTAAGAATGTAAAACTTGCAATAATAAACAAGATTAGAAATACTAGGAATGATAGTGTATCACCATAGTGATTTAGTGAAATATTTTAGAGCACCTTCATTGAAGTAACTTTCCTTTTATTAAAGGAGACAAGGTATCAACTACTTCAGCTGCGTCCAACGCAACGGGCGTCCTGGATTGGATATGCTATTGCATATCACTTGTTAAAAGATTATGATATGGCCTTAAAACTACTGGAAGAGTTTAGAAAAACTCAACAGGTAAGACCTACTGTTCCATAATTATTAATAATTCTTTTTAGACAAGGATTATTTGAGCAACTATATCATATTGAATGGAGGAAATGGCTATTGTACAGTTGTTTTTTCATTTAGTATCTTGGAACCTATTTCAGCAGATAATTACATCTCATCTATGGACCTTATTTGTTCTACAGATGCTGGGCTACCTTCTACTCTCTGATTTAGGGGTGGAGTGTTTATTGCATATTGAATGAGTGTTTAGGGGAATTAGATCTATAAAGCTGTGGGATAGAGACAAGGTGGATGAAGTAGTATCTTTTATTGGATCAACTGACACATTTTCGAGCTTACACAGAGCCCTTTTTCAGGTCTGGGGAATTAACTCAGGTTCACTTCTAGATAAAAGATCTGAGTTTAGCATAAGCAGTTAACAAACATTTCAAGGGACCATTCAAAGTGAAGTGGCCTGTAAATCCCCTCCAGTAATGGGGGGGAAGCAGCTGAGTTGTAAGTGGGCTACAAATTGTTGTAATAAGCAATAAATCCAGTGTGTCTATTCAGTCCATGATGTTTAGTATCTAGCAAAGTTAAGAATTTAAGCGCTCAGGCTTGTCTTTTGAAAGTATTGTGCAAATTTTCTTTTAGGATGAGGCGTGGTAGGTCAGATAGAGTTATTGCTTTGTGAAAACTATTCACCCAAAGGTGAAAGGGTGTTTTTGTCTTTTATCATTTTCCCGTGTGAGTCCATTCAAGAGCATGATTGTCTGGTTTCACCCACATAATTGCTATTGGAGCACCTAGGGCACTGCATGTTGCGAGAGACTTTTATAGGACCCATGGATCTTGGATGTTGATCATTTTAATAGCAGAAATAATGTGTGGTGTTCTGGCATGATCTGGTGCCGCTTTGTGTTGGTATGTCCTAATCTGTGGGGAGCTTGCTTCTGATGAGTTTTGGGACGTTGGAGATTATTTGAAGGCCAAAAGAGGGGGCTAAGGAAACATTTCTTTTAGGATGGGGTCCCCATCGAGGATGAGTTGAAGTTGTTCGATAGAGGTTCTATCTGCCTCATAGAGGTTCTAGTGTGGGGTAGTAAGTAACAACTAGGGTGTGTGTTCGGAGGAGGTTTTATTTCTGTATTGAAGCAGGTTCCCAGGGTATTTGGTGGCCTGTTCCATGACACGATCTACTTCTCTGGTGGAGTGATTTTAATTTTTGAGCCTGTTAAGTTGCAGTATCCTGGACTTTCTCTTAGGGGCATATTCCTTGGTATTTGAGTGCCTGTAGATAGCGTGTGTCTTGGTATGTTTTGAGGTGATACTAGTTCTGTGAAGTTTTGGTGTGGTGATTCATGAGTTTCCTATGTATAGTTGTCTATAGGGTTCCATTGAAGCTGATCGTGATGTCCAGGAAGCTGATGCTGGTGTGGGAGTGTTTCAGAGAGAGTTTAATGGACAGGTAGTGGTTGACGTGGTGTTGGAAATCTGTAAGGGAATTTGTCATCTGTCCAGAAAATATCATTATTGTGTCTCCAGTATATTATTGGTTTCATGGGACATTTGTCCAGAAACTTTTCCTCCAGGGTAGGTTGTGAAGAGTTTGGGTATTAAGTAGCTATCCTAGTACTCATGGCTATTGTTGAATTGTTCTGGGTAAAATGGCTGAGTTCAGCAATGTGTTTGGGACGGATGGATAGCTAGCTGGTGGTTGTACATTGTCTTGTAAATACTTGAGGCAGGTTTGTCGTCTTGAAATCCATTCTTTAGAATCATTAACTCTACCATTTCATGATCACTTTCAATGAAGAGCCACTTTTCATTGTTTTCAGCCAGTGCGCGTTTGTACTCTGACAAAGAAATGCAGTTCATCACTGAGATGAAGCACCTTCTCTGGGAAAACTATCTGACTTCTGTATGCAGAAGTATCTCATCATACTGAGAGCTCATTTTCATTGCACAGAATAGAAAACAGCTGGCTTTTATTAAAGCTTTTGCTTTTCAAAATTCAGTTTTCACCACATCATTCAAAACCTTTTTTTGCTTTAGGTTCCAGTTTTTTAGCAACCAGTGCCTCACAAATTATCATGTAACGTGTTAATTTAATATAGAGTGCAATGCTGAGTACCTTCCCTCTGAAACCCTTCTTGGGATCCACTAATCGTAGCTCTTCCATCAGTACACATGCTAATACAATTAGATAATGAGGGGCCATGTCCTCTGAAAATTAATTCACAATATTGACAATGTTTTCTCCCATTGTTTGCCCGTCAAGTGGTTAACAGAATAGCATATCTTCCAGAATTTTATCCTCAAAGCAATACCTGAGAAACATAATGAGCTGAGCGAAATTCACAATATCAATGCTCTCATTAAGCTGTAAAGTAAACTTTGTTTAACTCTAGACAAAGCTGCAATTCAGTAGCTTCTGAAAGTGCACTGATCTGCCTGCTCACTCTTTCCCATGACAAAGGAATAGTTTTCAAAATTTCTCCATCTATCTCCATGCATAATCTACATATCTTTACTGCAGCTGGTAGTACTAATGGAGCGGCAGGGGTATGGACAGCAGCAAGGGGCAATGTGGCTTCATCAACTTAACAATCAAATCTGATGCTTCCAGAGCTTTTGGTGGCTCAGTCATTTCTCTTTTTTTTCATGTCAGTTTGACCACTCAATGACTTATGTTCATTTTTTCAAATGACATGTTCTTTATTTGCATGGTCAGAACGTTTCTTTATCAAGTGACATCTGAGCTTCAACAGTTTCACGCTGTCATTTGCTAATACCTCAGGACACGTAGCAGTCATTGCTCATGACTGATAAAAGTCCATGAGAATCCCAGTTTCAATATTCATCTTGATATTTTCTTAATTTAAAACTTGCATTCTTTAATATTGCCGACTCCCTGCTGTAGCCTGTAATCAAGTTGCCATGCATCCTGCAGTTCAAGTAGGAGTGATTCTCAAGGGGATAGCTTGCCATCTGAGAATTTCTAGAGCATGGTGAATTCAGTCTTCCATTGCTTGGCAAGGAGTGGTGGGGAGAGAAGAGAGGGTCTAGGTGTTTTTTGTTTTATGTATATTCCTATACACTACCACCTCTATGGTGGTGGGCATGCAGTGACCATCTTTAGCTTCAATTAATCTCCTCTTAATTAAATACTTAAGACTTTTACATCTTAAATACATTGTGCGATCTACAACTCAGTGTCACCCACTGATTAAAATTTGCAGTGCCTTCTGTAAAAATTGCACACAGCCTAGATACAAGTGGTATGTTGCATGTTAATTAATCTCTTTTACAGATTCCTCCTAATAAAATAGACTATGAATATAGTGAATTGATACTATACCAGAACCAAGTGATGAGAGAGGCAGATCTATTTCAAGAGTCTTTAGAACATATAGAAACATATGAGAAGCAAATATGTGACAAGCTTGTTGTAGAAGAAATCAAAGGTAAATCGTTGTTTCTCTTTTCGTATCCACTTTGCTCCAAACTATAAATCTCTTCTGGCTTTTTAAATATGATGATGCCAAAATTAGGGGAATATGGCTACTTTAAATAATTGTTTATAGTTAAATTTATTAACACCAGATCGATAATTTGGTATTTTGTTAAGTTACTCTGACAAAGTGGAGTGTTAGTGTCACGCAACAGGATTGATGCTACTTTGATATGGAATGGAAATAAATTTGGAAGAAATCATTAGAGGGCCATTCACAGGCATATCTTAGAGCAGGGGTTGGCAACCCAAAAGAGAAGAGCCATTTCCGCCCCCCCCATCCGATAAACAAGACTTCCAAGAGCCGCATGCAGTTGTGCTGCCCCTCCTCCCCCAGCATAGCTGAATCCCCTCTCTCCCCCCGCCCAGCTGCAGCCCCTCTCCCTTCCTAGTCCAGAGGCAGCCCTGACCTGGGCCCCCCCGGCCGGTCCCAGGTGCCACCCAGCATCCCCCCCATGCCCAGCTGGCCTTCCAGCTCCTAGCAGTCCCCCACAGTGCAGCTGATCCTCCTGGCACACCCACCCAGCCCTGGGACAGCACACGCCCTCCCCCCTGGCTACACCTCCTCCCTGCTTAGCCCCAGGTGGTTAGACCTCCTGGCATCCTCCCACCTCCCCAAGCCCAGCTGGCCTTTCTGGAACCCATTGGTCCCACCCCACTGCAGCTGGCCCTCATGGCGTCCCTGCCCAGCCCCAGGATAGTGCCCCCCTCCTCACCAGTGGCAGACCGAGGCTATTTGGTGCCCAGGGGCCAACACACATGTGCTTCCCCTGCCCTGTGCAGCGCCTCACCACACAGGGCAGGAAGGGTCCCAGTGGCTGGGACCTTTCCTGCTTTGTGTAGAAGAGGGATGCAGGGGGTGGGGGAGCAGATAATCTCTGCCAGGCTGCAGGGGGGCACCTGGCTGGCTCCAGCAGCAGGCTGGATTGGGGGGCCCCAGCCGAGGCCACCCAGTTTTGGGGCACTGGCACCACCCTGCCCTCCCACCACATGGATCAGAAGCAGCTGGGCAGCTGCGCTGCAGCCCCTGGTGCTGGCGGGGAGATGGGCGGCCAGGACCAGAAGCTACGCCACCCTCCACTGCCAACGCCGAGCAGCGCTCCCGGCTGCCCCCACCTCTCCCCAGGGGGCAGAGAGCAGCCAGCATGTGGTTGCAGCTTTGGGGGCGGAGGGGGCTGGACCCTGGAGTGAAACTGTTCCTGGGAGTTCAATCGCTTTACACAGGTCGGCTGACCCCCAGGCCCTGGAGTGCTGGGAGGTGGGGTGAAGCAGACCGAAATCCACAAAATGGGCTGCTTCAAGGCCCCACTCCCAAAAGAACCAGTCCCACAACACCCACTCTCTGCCTCCTGGGGCGGGGCGGCCAGCCAGGGGCAGGCTGGGCAGCAGGGAGCGCTGCTCTGGGTCCGTAGCGGAGCAGAATGAGGGTGGCGCGGCCTCTGGTCCCAGCTGCACCGCCTACCCATGGCCGCCATGCGGTTCCGGGAACGCCGGGCTGCAGTGGGGTGCCTGGCTGGTTCCAGCATCAGGGTTGGCTCCTGCCTGGCCCTGGTTGCCCAGTTTCGGGTCGCCGGGGCCACTCCTACCCTCCCACCCCATGAGCACGAGGCGGCTGAGCTGCAGATCCTAGCACTCACGGGGAGGGGGTAGAGCGCAGGCTGCCAGGACCAGAGGCTGTGCCGCCTGCCGACCCGCCATCTGCTGGAGGGGCAGAGCAGCGGTCCCCACCTACCCCCAGCTGGCCGCACCTCCCCAGGGGGAGGAGAGTGGCTGGCACAGAGCTGTGGCTTGCGGGGGTGGGGCCCTGGAGCGACCCACTCCAAAGAGTTCAGGCTGCTTCATCCCCAGCCACACCAGGGCTGAACAGAGGCTGCCTCACCCCCAGGCCGTGGATCAGGCCTGTTCAGCCCTGAGGTGGCCGGGGACCAAGTGACCTGAACTCTTTGGAGTGGGCCGCCCCAGGGCCCCACCCCCACAAGCCGGAGCTCTGCGCCTGCTGCTCTCCTCCCACTGGGAAGGCGCAGCTAGCTGGGGGTAGGCGGGGAGTGATGCACCATGGCACTTCCGCTCAGCTGCCTCATGCTCATGCGGTGGGATGGGGGGAAAGCCCCGGTGACCTGAAACTGGGCGGCCAGGGCTGGCCGGGAACTGTGCTGGGGCCAGCTGGGTGCCCCACTGCAGCCCAACATTCCCAGAGCTGCATGGCGACAGTTGGACTGCCGAGCCCCGGTGGAGGGGATTGCCAGGGAGCCACAAGGGGGCAGTCAGGGAGTCTCAGGGCCGCTGTTGCAGACCCCCGTCTTAGAGATTGGGTGCTAGTCTAAGTATAGTAGATCAAAACTAGTAATCCAGTAATATCTACCTAGTCCTGCAAGTAAGAAATTGTGTCCAGTGTATACCAAAAAAGTTGGCTTCATGCTTGGAGCATCAGGTTGTGGCATCTTTTAAAATACATCAATGCCTTTGTATTGTCATACAAAATATTAATTGTTCAGTTAAAATTAAAGCAAGGTGGCTGCTATAGATTGGGCCAGCTGGCAACAGCTCCTTAAAGACCATCCATCAGCTGGCGATAGCCAGTTTGTAGCACATATTTTTCCTCTCTGCTCTTGAAATGTCCTCAGTACCAGGAACTGTGGGGAAGGAGATGTAGAGAGTAAGTGCATGATTTGTAGGTGCTTTCCACTCTCTTTGTACCACTTAAGCCATGGAATGGGGAAAATAATCTTCCCCAAAATGTTGATTTGTAACCCTTTAACCTTCTTGAAAGATCATGTTGGTTGTCCACTCTTTTCAGTCTGAAGACCATTATCATAAATACTGATACAAAATCCTATTTCAACGTATGTACAATAAGTAGAGCTGAGGTTTCTGGGAAAACTTTAACTCTGAATTTTCTGAATATATGTCAGTAAATTTGTAAACTTAATGCATCATCAGTGTTGCTTACACTGAAGGTTTTTTTGGTCATTTTTTCATATTTGGATAAGTTAGTCTCAAAGCGACATATAGGCATCTAAAAAGAAAATTCTTTTTTCAGAATTGCCAAATGCTCACAAATCCCATTAAAGTCATTGTGAAGTAGAATTACTTAATGGGATTTGTGAATTGGGATACACTTCTGAAAACTAGCCACTTCTATTTTCTTAGATGCCTAAATATGGCTTATGACACTAGTTTCAAGCACCCAATTTTGGAATTTTAGCCTCAAGTCAAAAGTATGTTTTCATTTAACTCAAGTTGATGTTTAACTGTATTGTTTTAGGAGAAATGTTGTTGAAGCTGGGAAAACTAAAAGAAGCTGGTGAAGTATACAAAGAATTAATTGATCGGAATGCAGAGAACTGGTATTATTATGAAGGTTTGGAAAAGGCCCTACAACCTAGTAAGTAATGCAGTGATGTACTTAATTTCCGCCTTTGTGTTTAAACAATTCGTGTTTGATAGACCGTTACAATTTGAAATCAGAATGTCACAATTGAGCCAAAAAATTTATATATATCTATTCTGAACTTGAACAATTTGTAGTCAGATTTGCTCATTTAGAAATTCATTGACATCTGTGCATGTAGTACCAACATTGACCCTTTCTTTAAAGGTCATAGTTAAAGGTGACCATTGTTATGTTTCATGCTTGCTAGCCCAAGGATAGCTCCTCACTTGCACACTTGGTAAAGGGAGTTGTCATCACTGGCGAACTCCCACAGTAATTTGTTTGTTTGGATCAAATTACGTGAGTTCCACTTTCATAAAGATGTCTGTTTCTGAGATTTCATTGGATAATAGCCTATTTAAAAGGAATATGGGAAGTCTTTTGAGTTTAATAAAAAAAAAAAAAAAAAAAAAAAGTAGACAAATTATATATAGCTTTAATTTTTCTTGGATGGGACCTTTTTAAAAGCATGTAATTATAACAGGGACTAGTTTTCCTGTGGAAGACGAAAAAACAAAGGATTTCCTAAATGTTAAAGCTCACTCCTGGTATAGTTATTTCTAGTCTCTTTCCCCCCCTTCCGCCCCCAAAGCGCTAATAAATTTTAAGGAATACTATACTGGAAAGCAGATACCTATGATCAAGAAATGGAATCATAACTTCCAAAGCATTTCTTCTAAAACATTAATTCAAATGAACTGTTTTCTCATAGATATATATATTTTTTTCAATTGTTTAGGACTGTGTCCCACAGTTGAATAGAAAGCAGAAGGTTTCCTATTGAATTAATTCTGATGCTATAAAATCACAAAAATATTACTCATAGATATTGTACTAGTATGTTTTTCATATAATTTAGTTTTTCCGATGTTTGAGAAAATAGTTATGACAACAAAAATGTCAAACTGTTAAAAGGTCTGCAAATATGATCTGAGATTGAGTAAAAGTTCAGAGTTAAGTTATTAAACGTATTTACAGACTAGGGTTACTTGCTGGGTATTGGTTATATTGTATCCATAGAACTGGTAGTTGATATTCTTACCTAAACAATTAAGCTAGTCAAGGAATTGAGTATATGATTCAGTTATTATCTCACATTTTGAAACTCATATTTGTAATTATTAATAAAGAACAAATGTGTATCTAATGTATATTTCATATAAAATCCTATATTGATTTAACCGTAGTCATTATAAAACATAATAATGCTACTTTATTTTTTTTAGGTGGTCTTAGGACTATTTCCTCCCCCATGGTAAGTTCTGGAGCTCCAACCTGTGACTTGAAATAGGGTTTTTGTATGCTTTAGTTCCAATTTTAATTTATTACTCTTAGAATTATGTGTACCCTGGAGCCAGTGGGTAACATACATGTGCGTGAGTGTGTGTGTTTGTGTACATATATAATTTCCCCACCACCACCATATCTCAATGACATGAGGTTTTTTCATATGAAACGAAGGTCCAAATATAACTACTAAGCATTTTCTATGCTATATCCTTGATCTTAACTTTTAAATACTACTTAAGTTCACCAAGTAATTTGACTTTTCAACTAAATTCACTTATGAATGTTAAAATAGCATTTCAAAACCAATAGATTGGTGTGTTTTTAAATTTTAACCACATTGGAGCTCCAAAGCATATTATGGGGGAAAGGGGAGGAGTGGGAAGAAAGTCGAAAGAAAACAAAACTTCTTAAACTTGCTGTATTGACAGTCCTGATGCTAAGTGCTTACACAGTTAGTATTAGGTTACTTTCATTGCTGCCATTTTGTAATAAAAGGCTCATTCGTATATTTTAAAACTTGTCCTTAGTGGATTCATACTGATGGACAGTTTGTTTGCATATGTTGTTTACAAATGTTGAATTACTGTTTTGTGAATGGGATTGCTCAGTATGTAATTTCAAGAAAGTAAAGACAATCTCTCTGTGATTGGAGGCACAAGGTAATTAAGTTCTCTGCTGTTTAATTACTCAGACCCTATTTTATGTTGTTACTTTTTTATTATATGTACTAAAGACTTCAACATGCTACCTATGATTAAATCAATGAAAAACTTAGTTACAACAATGCGAAATTTACACAATTCTGTATCTTATTTAGCTAAATAAAATTTAGAATTATAGATTATTTATAATGTATGTTTTAAAATAAGAATTTAATGCAAAAATAGATTTTTGTCTCCAGTGTTTCTTATTTCTGTTATATTTACTGACAATAGGCACTTTAGAAGAGAGGCTTCAGATTTATGAAGAAGTTAGTAAAAGACATCCCAGAGCAGTTTCACCTAGAAGATTACCTTTAAACTTTGTTCCAGGTAACAAACTGCATATTTGTTCCATAATGCTATTAATTTTTGTTCTTTTTATTAAGATGTCAGAAATCAATTTTTTTGATCATCCATTTATATATAAAAGTGCATCAAGTGGTTTAAACCAAGCTTTAAGACTGTGCCTCTCTGTTGGTATGGACAAAAATGTCAGTCGTACACTGCAGAGGTTGATAGCAAAAGGTTCTGGATGCTAATATGATAGTATCAGTCGCATAATTTGCCTCCACTTATGAGACTGTAGTGTATACCAGTGTATATGTTGTAATGCCTTTTCTCCTGTTCTGCATGCTCGGTGAGGTTCCCCAGATTAAAGTATGAATTGTGGTAAACTGTTGTGTTAAGGGAATAATATATTTCAACTTTTGTTTCTTTAATTTTTGATATACTTTTTTGATCTTTTTGAGGAGGCTCTTTGAGGAAAAATTTAAGATTTTGACTGTGTTATTGACTGATAAGCTTAGAGCTAGCAGCTGAAGAAATTGCAAGCTCTGCTTACAGTTCAGGTGTTGCACAGAAAACTACAGTACAAGCTTCTCTGAACTGTTTCATTGACTTTGAACTTAATTGTCAGCAGCTGCACCTGCTGTGATTGAAGCTTGATTTTTAGTATTTGTAGTTTTGTTTGGGAGTCCCAAACACTACCCTCCCGCATATTTTACAAGCTTGAACAAATGCTGCTAAATGTATAGCAATCAGTTGTAGCGTGGGCCTAACTGCAAGTTAACTCCAGTGATGGTAAAACAAACAAGGGGTCCTGTGCCACTTCTAAATATTAACAAATTTATTTATTGCATGAGCTTTCATAGGTAAAATTCCACTTCATCAGATGCATGATGCGTGAGTGGTGATGAAGTGGGATTTTACCCATGGAAGTTTGTGATAAATAGATTTGTTAGTCTTTGTTAATGTTTGTTTTGCTGAACTAGACTAACAAGGCTACCCCTCTGGATCTAGTGATAGTTGTTCTCCCAAGCGAGCTCCCAGCCTACTTTAGAGCATTTTATGTTGCATTCTGGTGCCATGTTTTATGTTAAAAATTTAAGGAATAGTAGTTGATATTAAAAGGTTTAGTTAAATAATATCCCTATGGGTGCTCCACTGTAGGTTTGTTGGTGCTTCTCTACTGAGGATTGCAGACTTTCAGTAGCAGTCTATACCACTGTCAGTTGTGCTGTTCCATTGCATTGAGAGCACAAATGCTGCTAGCAGATATGTTGATATAGATCGCTTGCCATTGTGCTACATTGCGATAAAGCCTAGCCTGGCATCTTCATTTCTACAAAGATCTGTGGTCCTGTTAGTTTCTTTCATTGTGCATGTTGCCTCAGTTTACCTCTTGCACACAGGATATACCTAGGCTCCAAATCACTGAGCTAACCAACTTCTCATTAGAGATTTGAGCCAACGGTAACCTAAAGCGTTAACCAAAGGAATACCTCAGCTTAGGATCACCAGGCTAACTCAGTTCCTGCTTAAGATCCAAGCCACGCTCTATATCACTGGGCTAATGGAGTTCCCACTTAGAGATCTGAGCCAGGGGTAATACCGAGGGAACATGCCTTCAAAAATTCAGGCACACAGCCAAACTGATATCTGTGCCGGACAAAGAACAACTCTGATAAGAACAGGTCTTGCCCGACAAGCCTAACCACACCGCTCTTCGTGGTGTCCTTCCCTGACAAGGTCACATTTAGACCACATCCTAAATTCATTCCCAAGGCAACTTCCACATTGCATATGAGCCAGCTTATTCAGCTTCCAAGCTTCTATACCTAATCTCATTTGGATAATAAAGAAGCTATTCTCCATACATTTGAAGTAAGGAGAGCTTTGGATTTCTACCTGGGTAAGAGGAGATGTTTAGATAAATCCCCCACTCTTCTCCTATCTATTGCCAATTGGTCAAAGGGAAGAGCTGTTTTAGCCCAAAGACTGTCTAAATGAGTTTCATAATGCATCAAGCTCTGTTACCAAGTGCATAATGCAATACTCCCACCTGCAATATGCAAATACTATGCAAGGTTGCTCGTCTCATAAGTAGTCTTCTTGAGAAGTATCCCAATATCAAAAAGTAATCAACTACCTGAGCATCTGCACATACAGAATGCCATTCTGGAGGATTCAGCCACAAATGCCATGTTTGGTATCACTGAAATACTACCTGTGAAACAACTCTGAAGTCCCAGCCTCCAGTAGTGTACACTGCTTAGCAATCACCCACCATGGAGCATCTATAGTGACACGACTCAAAGAAGTTACTCACCTTGTGCAGTATTGATGGTTTTTTGAGATATATCCCCCTATAGGTGCTCCACGACCCACTTCCTATCCTCTGCTCAGAGCTCAATTAGTTAACTCTGGTAGAGAATGAGCTGAGGAGGGAATGCCTGTTTGTGCTGCTAGTCTTATGGCTGGTGGGGAGCAGTGGATGTACGGTCAGTATGGACTGCTACTGGAAATCTCCAGTCAGCAGTGTGGGGGTGCAGACACACCTACAGTAGAGAACCCATAAGGGGATGCATCTGCACAAGGTGAGCAATGTCGTCTTATTATTCTGTATCTTCCCAGGGTATCTACAGTTAAACTAGATTTGCAGCATTTTCCAATATGAAGTTTAACTGTAGCATCATATTCAGCAATGCTATCTAAAAATGTCACTATGACTTTGTTGTGGCCTTTTATTTTGGGGGAGTTTTACACTTAAAAAAACCCCTTTATACTGAAACTTGGTACAGAAGTATTCTCAACTCTGGAAAAAATAAAGATGGAAAAAGAGGTTCTTTGATTGCACAGGTGCATTCCATTCTTGGTATGAGGAAATCCTGTGCATTGTTGGAAACTTTCCCTCAGTCCTACCCAATGGTGGTTCTTCGAGTGGTGTCCCCGTGTTGCTCCACTCAGGATGCGTCGCTGTGCTCCGCATCATTGATCGGAGATTTTTTTAGCAGAGCCCATGGGGGTTGCACTCGTGCCGCAGGTGGCTTGCACTGTGTTATGAGCCCTCCTTGGTGTGCACGCGCCCCCCCCCCCCCCCCCTCCAGTTCCATCTCAACTGCCTCTGGTCGAAGACAGAGTCCTCAGCAGCTCTCGCAGCCTGATAGAATTTAGACATAGTAGTTATCGCTACCTTCCCCACAGTTAGTCAGTTTTAGGAGTAGTTCTACCCTATCTACTTTCTTTAAAATGATATTCAAACCGCTCCTGGCTTTTAAGTAAGATGCTGGCTTCACTGGGCTTTAAACGCTGTGCCTCTTGCAGAGAGGCTATCCTGGCTCCGAATGGCCACACGGATTGTATTTGCTGCTTGGGTGAGGGTCACATCCCCCAGAAGTACCAACATTGTAAAAATTTAAAATTGCAAGCCAGACGCGATAGCGATTTAAGGCTCAAGTTGCTTCTTACGGAGGGATTGCTAAGACCTGCCTCAGACCATGGACAATTATCTAGTGCCTCAAAGAAACCTCAAAAGAGGCACTCCTTTATCTGCTATGACAAAAAGAAACAAACATTCAGAGAAAGGAGCTAGTAGCAAAGAGGCTGGTGGCCCCTCGGGTACAAAAACTCCCAAACCTGAGAAATACCCTCAAAGCTCAAGAACTGGGCAGGGGGATGGAAATAAACAGCTCCTGCTGGTACCAACAGCTTTGATTGCGGCACAGACAACTGCCATAACGGCCATGACAGCAGTGCCACATGCTATGCCGGCACTGCTTCTACCTCCAGCAACGGCACTGGTTCCAACAATAATGGGGCTGCCGGCACCGAGCCTGGCACCAACACACTTGGCGCCGACCGTGATGGAGCTGACTTCAGCGTAACACTGGCACCAGCACAATCATCCGCATCCATGGCGCCGCAGTCTTTCTCAGCAGCCCTGTATCAAGACTTACTGCTGCCCTCTCCAGCACCAAGAAAGCACAAAGAAAAAGCCCAGTCCTGTCAGGAGGAAGAGGAATCCTGTACCCCTTCCCCATTTTCACCCCTCTATGGCACTGACACTTCCCCGGTGCAAAGCGATGAAAGGGTTTTATTTCTCCCCTTCCCCCCCCCCCCCCCCACCCCATCCTGCTCGTCAGAGGATGAACTGGAGGGCAAGGATGAGATTCTCACCTCATTCACAGCAACCACTATCCAGGCAATGTCTACCAGCCTGGCCGCTCAGAATACACCTGGCCCCCTTCCCCATGGAGTGGATCACCACCTTATCGCATGCCTTGGCCAGGATGGGACAACTGGTTCCAATATTCACTGCCACACAACAGACCTTCAACATCTCAGGTGCTCACAATTCCACCATCACCTAAAGCATCTGCAGTAGGATGACAAATATCCAAACCTACTAAGACATTAGTGCAAACACCGGAGCAAAAGGCATCATGCCTTGCCAATAACTCTGCATCCCACCCAGATGAAGTCATGGTGCCTACTCCTTCCACAAGCACAGACGACATGAAGCAATTTCAGGTCCTCTTCAAAAGAGTTGCAGACAGTATGGACATCTCCTTACAAGAAGTGTCAGTCTCTCAACAGAAGCTATATAGAATTTTACAGTCCTCCATCTCCACAAAAATTGCGATGCTAATGGACAATGGGATCATGGACCCTGCCACAATAACGCCAACGTGCAAGAGAGCTGACAAAAAGTACTTCATTGCCCCCCAAAATGAGTTCCTTTTTACCCACCCCCAACCCAACTCCCTGGTCATAGAAGCGGCAAATCAAAGATCAAAACAAAACCAGAATAAATCAACACCACATGACAGAGAACAAAAACTTGGATTTACTAAGCAGAAAGTCTACACTTTGGCTAAGGAGCAATGGTTTCAAATTACAGCTGGGGTGGTCGAGGTTGGATATTAGGAAAAACTTTCTCACTAGAAGCATTGGAATGGGCTACTTAGGGAGGTGGTAGAATCTCCATCTTTGGAGATTTTTAAGGCCCAGTTAGACAAAATCCTGGCTGGGGTGATTTAGTGGGAGTGGTCCTGCTTTTTAGCAGGGGGTTGGACTAGATGACCTCTTGAGGTCCCTTCCATCCCTATTATTCTATGATTCTACCTTCCAACTGCAGATAGTGAATTACGCTGCAGTGTTATCAACTTACGACCACGACAATTATACAAAAATCTCAGAATGTATTGATTTTATTCCAGAAGAAAGAAAACAGTTTATAGCGCTGATTAAAGAGGGACATCTAGCATCACGTACAGCGCCCCAGGCTTCGCTGGACATTGCAGATACTGCTGCAAGAAGTATCGCCACCACAGTAGTCATGTGTAGAGCATTCTGGCTCCATTCCGCTAGCCTGCCTAAGCAGCTACAAGACACTAGAGGATCTGTTGTTTGATCAATTGAAACTCTCCGCAGAAAACATGAATGAGGTGAAGCACACAATGAAAGATTGTTGGGTGACCCTCTGTACCTTAGGTATTTATACTCTTTAGATATCAACCGTACAATACCAGGTACCCACAATTTCAACATAACAAAAGATACGATAACTCTCTCCCCAGATCAAGACAATAGCGATGCCGGAGACAGTCAAATCAACAAAACTCCAAACCCTCAGGCGACTCTATCGAAACAGCATTTTGAGCACTTGGTTGAGGGCTGGCATGACTACCTCAATACAACACAGGAAGATATTATGAACTCCCCATTCAACAAAAGACTGCACCCATTCCTTCACAGATGGACGAAAAAAACTTAGCACAAACGGATGCTAGAAATTATCAACAGCGGATATACAATCCCCTTTATATTGAAACCTCCATCCCACTTCCTTATCCTGTCCCTCTTCAGGGACCCCTCTAACAAACATATCTTATGAGAGGAAGCAAACAAACTACTGTATAGGAGCCATAGAAGAAGTTCCAAACACATACACTCGCAAAGGATTCTACTCCCACTATTTCCTTACTCAGAAGAAGACGGAGGGATGGAGACCTCAGAAGACTGAACAAACACGTCAGAGTTCAAAAATTCAAAATGGTAACCCTCTCGGCAATTCTTCCTGCATTAGACCACAAGGACTGGCTAGCTTCCCTCGACCTCCAAGATGCATACTTTCATATATCGATGCATCCCGCCCACAAAAGATTCCTACGATTCATAGTCTAGGACAACCATTATCAATATACAGTTTTACCCTTCGGCCTCTCCACAGCCCCAGGAGTATTCTCGAAGTTGATGGCCACCATGACAGCTCACATATGCAAATTAGGTGTGGTAATTTTTCCATATCTAGGCGACTACCTGATAAAAGCACACTACTACCAGGCAGCTTGCACCACAAAAAGACTATTTCAAACACTTGGCCTCACAATAAACTACAAAAAATCTACCCTATGCCCCATGCAAGAAATTCATTTCATAGGCGCACACTTAAAGTACAATCACTGGAAGAGCATACTTACTGAAGGACAGATTTGATACCATACAATCATTAGTACGAGCCATTCAGGTGAGCCCTACCCTCCCAGTACGAACGTGCCTTCAACTTCTGGGACATATGGCAGCAACCACTTATGTGGTTTAAAACGCAAGACTACATATGAGACCCCTTCAGATGTGGGTGACGACAAATTACAAACCACACAAGCACTCAATACATTGAATCGTTTCAATCCCAAAGAACATAAAGAAGTCCTTAAAATGGACGTGTCCCGACAATCTGCTCACAGGAATGCCCTTCACTCCTCGGGCTCTATCCGCCCTAATCACTACAGATGTCTCACTTCTCAGGTGGGGAGCACACCCACATTTCACAACCCAGGTCAAATGGTCAATCCAGGAGAGGTCCCTTCACATAAACCTGTTAAATCTACAGGCAGTCAGGAGCACATGCTGTCATTTATTACTCCACCTAGTGGGAAAGGCAGTAAAGATAAGGACAGACAACAGGGCGTGCATGTATCACATAAACCAATAGGGTGGCGCACAATCTCACTCCCTCTGTGTAGAGGCAATCAAGTTATGGAATTGGTGTGTATCTCAAAATATCCAGCTATCAGCAATATACTTACCAGGAAAACAGAATACTATCGCCGTCACTCTGAGCAGAACGTTTCATGAAAATCACAAGTGGGAGCACCACGATAGGATCTTCACCCAAATCTTCTGATGCTGGGGCTACCCCCCCCCCCCCCCCCCCCCCCGGTGGATATCTTCGGAACACCTACAAACACAAAATGCAAGAGATTCTGCTCCAGGGCAGGAATTGGAAAAGGGTCCCTGCGTTCCTTACACAGTGGGATGAAACTCTGTTGTATGCCTTCCCTCTGATACCTGTGATCCCCAAACTGAGACAGGAAAAGGCAAATCTTATCATGAGAGCACCAGCATGGCTAAGACAAATTTAGTTCATCTACCTGCTGAAGATGTCCACAAAACCCCCAATCACTTTGCTAGTGATACCGAGCCTCTGGTCACAGAACAAAGGTTCCCCACCTAGACAGATTGCACTTTACAGCATGGTTCCTGAATGTTTCAATGACATTCAAACTCATTCAGTGGTGGGGGCCTCATTGGAAGGCAGGACATCTGATGGGGGCCAAAGTGTGTCCAAGTAGACTTCCTGACCCCCCCCCCCCTTCCCAGCACAGTACCACCTGGGGGTTCCTGACCCCTTCCCTTGCTGTGCTTGGGGCAGTGTGGTCTCCCCTGCCCCAAACCCACAGCCTCTCCAATACCTTCCCTTTTCCCCTGCCCTGTGGGTTCCCTTTTGCTGTGCTGTCTCCTCAACCCCTTCACTTCCTTCACCTTCATCTCCATGTGTATCCATCTCTCCTACACACAACTGAGGGTAGACTCTCCTATAAACAACAGGACACATTCTACCAGATCAGTAGCTGCATCAGCAGCCTTCATGGATAACATGCCCAAGGCTGCAACATGGGTCTCAACAGATAGATTTGTAAAACAGTATGCTATTGAGCAAGCATCAAAACCTGACATGGCTATCAGCCTCTCTGTACCAAGATCCCCCTACCATTTAGGGAAACTGCCTCATAGTCACCTTCAGTGGAGCACCACACTGGTGCTAGTGTCGAGTTCTGTTCGTTCAGCATTAGGCCCAGGGAGGAAAATGTCTTTTTTACAAACAGCAGTTGAGACTCCACTTGGGTTTTGGATCGGCCTTTTAGGAGCCTGTCGTCTAGGTATGGGTATACTTGGACTCAGTGTTTCCTTAGAAATGTGGCCACTACAGCCATACGTTTCGTAAAGACCCCTGGGGCTGCTGAAAGGCCAAAGGGGAGGGTAGTTTTGCATGGTCTCACGAAGTTGCCCCTCTTCCTGAATTCCAGAGGTTAGTATGCTGCCCTCAATGTATATCGCCAAGGGGAGGTACATGTTCTATATCAGGCTGTGGGAAATATTTAAGGGTCCTGGTGAATCGTGCTACCCTGTGGCAGTCTGCCACTCCTATAATTTTTACAAAATCAGTAGTAGGTGCATTTCTGAGGATATTGTGCAAATGTGTGCCTACTTGAATGACCACTGGTGAGAGACTGATACAGAGTTCAGGTACTATTCAGTCTCTCTCTCTCATCCAGTCAACCTTCAGGATTCTTGGACTGTTAATCAACACAGGAAAATATATTCTCTGAAGGGGAATTAATTGAGGTAGGCCTGGGCTTGACTCAAGGCAGAGAAGGAGAAGTAGGGTAGGAGAGCAGAGGAGGAGATCTCTTCTTCTGTCCATCATCATCATCATCATCATCCTCAAGGTTCTCTCCATTTTCCTGTGGTCTTGGATGAGCAAACTTCTGTGTGCTTTCCCACCAATCTCACCCCTTCCTTTCAGTACATAACTTTGCATCCTGTTACGCCATCAGTCATGCTAAAAATAGCGCCAGATTTGGGTGAGCTGTCCTCAAATCTTTGTTCACGTAGACTCTGATCCAGCCTCCTGGTTTCACAACTTGAAAGTCACTGAGTGGAATGCACATCTGCAATCACTAGAAGAAGAAAAAATGGGTACTAACCTGTTCCACAACTATAGCTCTCTGAGATTTTCATATATATGCCCATTTCATGACTCGGCTTACTACTCTTCTGCATTGGTGTTCCTGGTAAGATGGGAACCCTTTATGCCTGCTCAAAGGGCACACTGCAGTAGTGGGTGCTTGAAGTGCTGTGACAGATACCACTCAGGAAAATGCTGTAAACAACCAAGCACAGGATGCCCACACAGTGAAATGTAACTGTTGTTCAAGATGTGTTGCACATATCCAGAATGAGTTAGTAACCATTTTTTATTATGCATGCAGAATAACTGCTTTTTGTTTTATCGAAATCTATTAGATGTAATAACTTCAGTGAAGATGTATTTGTTAATAAAGGAATTGCCTCCTTTTAGAAATGTACAAGGTACAAAACTTCTCATATTCTCACAAAAATGGAAAAGGTTTGATACCTTCAGTTAGGACAGTAAATATTCCCTACTCACATTGATGTTTGTTCAGTGTTTTTGTGGAGTAAGGTTTTGTCTATGCTGTATTTTAAACCCTCAGCAGCAAGAGTCCAAGCCCAGGTCTTCAAACTTCGGCTTGCACTATGGTGCTAAAAACAGCTGTGTAGACACTTGTTACCCCGTGCCTCAGTTTACCCAACTGTTTCTATTAAATTTATTAAGGATGACTAAATGGAGGTAATTTTAATGTGGGGTGCTTGCTTAATGGTGTTAAACCTTTGGAAAATATGACTACAGCCTGTTGATCAAGAGCAGACAGAGCAGGAAATTCTTTGAAAACAAATCTTAACATTTATTTGAATAACATCAATACAAGAAAATCGCAATATTGAGTATATTTCAGCATAAATTAAATAAGCGGAGAGTCAAATGACAGTTAAACAGTCAAATAGAATGTTGCAGCTCCACTGAATCACTTTATTATATGAGCATCCACATTTATCAGAAAACAATATATAACTAATACTTATCACTAAAACTTACACTCTATATATTATAATGACTAAAAATCCTAATTTCCTGTGTGATCAGCATTTGCTGGATGAGTCATTTGCTGGATGGGTTGGAGATGAGCCACATTCACTCAGCTTTAGTGACACACAAACTCCACCTCTATTATACTCACAAACCCCTGAAATTGCCTCTGGCTCGTCTTTATGGCTCCTTTTCTGCTCTGTCACTCAGGCAGAGGTAGCCAGAATTTGGGCAATATAAGCTGGAACTCTGTTAGCCAAGTTTGCCTCAAATCCTTAGCACACCAATGCCTTACTGATAAAGTGGGTCGGGGCTGTGTTTGGAGAGGGGGCGGGAGCGGGGCGGGGCTGTGTTT
>ML685807.1:2696439-2716106 GCA_007922175.1 Pelusios castaneus | reverse complement strand
GAGAAAGGAAGCAGCCCCGGGGGTGTGGAGGGGGCGGTGGGGGCTGCCGGCCTGCGCGGGGGTCCCTCCTTGTCCCCGTCCCCACCCCTCTAACCCGGCCCGTCTCCTTGTCCCCACCCGCATCCCACAACCCAACCAGTCTCCTTGTCCCCACCCGCACCCCACAACCCAACCAGTCTCCTTGTCCCCGTCCCCACCCCTCTCCAGGCCTCCCTCCAGCCCCCTTACCTGGCCGGAGGCTGGGAACTACAGTGACGGCCGGCAGAGCTGCTTGTCGGCCAGGCCGCTCCCGCTCTGAGCACGCTGTATCTGCGCATGCTCAGGGCGGGAGATTTAAATTTCCCCAGCCCGGCCGCAGTCTGCACAGCTGGGAGGGAGCACCGGCGGGGACCGAACGCGGCCCCGGCAGGGCAGACAAACCCTGGCAACGGAGCCTGATCCTGGCCCTGTGCCGGGAGGCCGACGCTGTCGGCAGAGCGGGGCGGGGTCGGCTCTGGGCCGGGAAGTCGAGGCGGCCGGTGGGTGGGAGACCGGCAGCCTGCCCTGGCCGTGGCCACCCCGCTGCCCCAGACGCACGGGGCAGGCCGCAGCAGGGGCGGGGGCCGGATAAAGAACCTTGGCGGGCCGTATCCGGCCCGCGGGCCGTAGTTTGAGGACCCCTGACCTACTGGAATGTCAAATGAGAGGGGGGAAGAGAGGGGTCACAAGACAATGAGATGGTCCCTAGAGGGGAGGGGGAGTGAGTGGAGAAAGAATGGAGAAGGAATATACCAAAGCGAGAAAAGGGGGAAGACCAATTTAAGGCTAGAAAGGAGAGGAAAGAGAATTAAAGTTTGAGTTAGCAGAGAGGTATAACATCTGTTAAATAAAGTAGAAATTAACTTGTGGGTGTACTAGGCTTCCCAAAAGGTAGGAGAAAGGGCAATCAATGGTTTAGTCCTAAGTTTCAAAAGGTCCTATCTACACTGCTGTCTTAGTGCTAACTATCCTAATTACTTAACACAACATGTTCCTTACTCCTGTTGCTACTTGGTAACTGTTTCCAATTATGACCTTACTACCCTGCAACTGACCCTAATTACTGTTGATACTTTGCAACAGTATAGAGCTCTATGCTACTGCTAGCCTGCTGGAATTTAAACCCCTTCTGAGGCCTTTCTGCCAATTGCCTCTTTATATAGAACCTATAGCTTTGATATCTTGGGACAAAAATCTCTGGTCACATTTGGACCTTGAACTCCATGGAGAGGAGCTGGGCTTCAGAGTTTGAGCTGCAATTTCTACTCCGCTGTTTTTAGCACAGTTGCATGAGCCCAGATCTGTAGACCCAGGCTCTGAAACTCACTGCTGCAGGTTTTAAAACACAGCATAGATGTATGTACCCCTATAAGAACTATAAGAATTCTCGGTAGTGTTATAGAAATCAGTGTAGATATTACCTGATTATTTAGTGGTTCATTTTCTCTCTCTCTCACATTAAATAAAAAAAAATTTCAACTGTTTCCATATGACTGTTACCTTAATGGAATAGCCTTAGCAAATATACACCATAGCAGTGTAGGTAGACTCTCCTCCTTACCATAAAAACAGCTCTGACAGACTGTAATAGTATCACAATGCTGATTGATGGTGTTCTGAGGACTAAGAGATCTTACCCGTGAAATGTGCATTAACTATGCACCTTTTCTCTTTACTTGCCTCTTGTATGGTCTTGATAATGTAGATCAACACTGCAATTGGAGCAGCACATGGAGACATATCTGAGTTAGTGTGATTGAACTCACTAAAAATAGCAATGGAGCCAGGCTCCTGGACAAGGATTGTATCTGAGTGGTTAGCCCATGCCACTATGCCCGCAGTGCTTTTTTTTTTAAAGCAAGCTAGGGTGGTCAGAGCTATCTCGGAAATGCTTGTGTGTTGTTGTATAGAAATGCACATTATGCAGTAAAAAAGGAGTGCATTTATTTTATACTGTTTTTGGCAGAAGAACTTGAAGATATAGATTATACAGAAACTAACAAGTATATTTGTAATGCTAACAGAAAGCATCTTCTAAAGAAAGAAATGTGAAGATTACAATTTAATTCAGAGACTTCCTGGCACCTGAAAAGTGTGACTGAATATATTCCTTAAAATGTATTCCTCGGAGGTTTAGCACAGTGTAGTCATCCCTTGACACAGTGGGCCAGCCCAATAAGTGCTTTTTCTTTTGATCCAGAAGTCTAAATGTTTCGCTTTTTTGTGTGCAGCTTCAAAATTATCATTACTTCACAACAGATCAAGCCAAAAATTAAAGGAGGCTGTTCATGATTCATTTAAATCCCAGATACTTCAACTAATCATTTTCAGGAATCTAGGCAGACACCTTGTTCTGCTTTGGGTTTTTTGTTTTTGTTTTTTTTAAGCAGTTCATCTTGCAAATTGATTTCTGAGTAGCATTTTCAGATCAAATGTGTTATTTCCATAAATAGGAATAACATGAAATTACATGCAAAACAAAAAAAATCTCATTTCCTACTTTTATTATTGTGGATAATTCCAGTTAATTGCAATGTAGATCTGTTGGTTCTGGAATTCTAGATCATGGTAAGTCTGTGTTGTCAAATGTATTCATTTCAATGGGAATAGATGTGGTAATAAAAACTAGTTGACCCATTCTTGAGCAGTATTTGAAATGAAAGTAAGATAATTCATATTTAAATCAAAGTTATACAATGTGTTTCACTGGGTTACTTTTCCATGAAGTTTTGTAACAAAAAAGATATTTTAATTACTCTAATTTCTGTTTTTTGTGGGTCTGTCAAAAGCAGTTCAGTTTGCAGATACTTTGCTTGGTAGCCATAAAATACTTGTACAATCCCACTGAGCACATGGAAAACATTCTTGTGTTGTCACTATGTGTTTTCCCAATTTACTCATCATCATTCATGGAAATATTAACCCAAGAATCACTCTGATGCTGGGGCAATAAAGGTGATTAGTTAATTTCCTTTTTTAGGTCTTTCCCAGAAATCTTGTCTCCACTAATGGAAAGATATAGCACAACCAATACTGTAGCTCTGCCCAGAAATAAATTCAGATAACTAAATGTTTCAGTAACCTTCCCCTGTAATATTTGGATAAAAAGAAAATGTAAGGACTCTGTTTCAGAAACAAAGTCTTTCAATGGGTTTCAAATTCTAAAACTGATTTTAATGTAGAAAGTCATGGTCATATGTTAGTTTCCCAAACACAGATTTCTTTAGGGGAGAAGATGTGAATGTTCTGTTTCTCTTCTTTAGGTAACAAGGAGAAAATCAAAACATCAGAATACTTTTCTCTGCAGAGTCTTTAAATTATTGGTGGTAATCCATAGTTGTATAAGTAAAAGCACTAAGTATATGATGCTCACAAACATTAAAATATAACCAAATACACTTTTGTTTCTAGGTGAAATATTTAGAGAACTAACGGATAAGTTCCTGAGGGTTAACTTCAGTAAAGGCTGTCCACCCTTGTTTACCACTTTGAAATCTTTATATTACAATACAGAAAAGGTAAATTTTAGTATTTATTCAGTTTTCATATAATCTCCTGTCCTGATTTGATTTATAAAATATGTAAGTGTACTTTTAAATTCCAGGGTAATCTATATAATGACTAATTCAGCATTCTTTTACTTACTAGTTAGTATGCCAATTTCATCGCAGAATTACTTAAGTGGTTACTCATCATGTAGTAATATATATGCTTGTATTGAATACGTACGCTTCTATATTAAATTTGATTACTTTGACATTATCAGAGCAAACAAGGAGTCCTGTGGCACTTTTAAAGATTAACAAATTTATTTTTTGCATGATATTTCATGGGAAAAAATGCGATAAGTAAATTTGAGTCTTTAAAAGTACCACAGGACTCCTTGTTTTGTTTTGCTGAACTAGACTAACACGGCTACCTCTTTGGAACTTCACATTGTCAGAATCAGTTACAAATACGTATAGAAGTTTCCCAAGTCAAGGATAAGTGAAGATTAATCTACTAAACTTTTTTGTTCTGGCATGCAAATGTGTCGGGGTTGTTTTGACTGGTGGTTTATGATGTCATTAGAAATCTTTCCTACGGAATATTAGACACCCGGTAACAGTTCTGAATTGTGATAGAACAGTATTATATGCCACAGTTATTTGTTCCATACATCAGCCTCTGTGTAAAGTTTGTGAAGTGTTAGCATTTGAGCAGGTCTTAAATGTTGTTGGAGGAGGATTGGGGGAGGCTTGTCATGATTTATTATCAAATTAAAGGAATGCTACCAAGGTGTGCAGAAAAGAAAAATATTGTTCCTCCTAATCAACCCCTGCATCTTTTTGATGCTAAAAAGTATATAGATTAGTAAAACACTTGATATTTAGTCAATTAACAACTCAGTCTAATTTATAGCTGTAGTGACTAAGAACAATATATTTTTGACAAACGTACTTTTCTGGTTTAGTTAAGCTTTTCTTCGTTTATAAAAAGTCTTTTTGCTAAGGTTGTTAACATCTTCATAATATTCATAGTAAATTCTATTTTAACAAACGTACACTATACAGTATTTTCTTGGTTGATAGGATTTTAAACTTTTTGTACAGTGTGTAATACAAACTCTATGCAATATATAATAATGCATGGTGTATTAAAAATTGTGCATATTGAAGTTGAACTTGTTTTTAAAATCACATGTTTTTTCTATCTGCTTTTTTGAGCTGTAAATAAGCAATGAAGATGATTTTTCCCCCCCCCCCCCTTGATTTTTTTTGAAATTGCGGTGAATCCAGAAGCTGGAGATGTTCAAGAATACTCATATGGATTATATGTACTGTGATAGAGAAAGTTCTCTGCCAAGGATGACATAGTTAGGTGGGATGGGAAATGCTCAGAGCAGGCCACTGTATAATAATGAGTAGAGAGAGTGGGGGAGCTAATCACTGTGGCAAGTTTTTACCTGAAAAGTTTTCTTGCCATCAGTTAACTTGGGAACATGAAATCAAAACTTTTAAGATTGTCAACTTATTCAGAAGAACTAACCAATAAAAAGTATGCAGAGATAGGGAACTATCAGACTTGTGTGGCTTAATGTAGGAATGCAGGATTTAGATTTGTGAAAATACTTCTTTTCCTGTGGGGAGGAAGGTTTCTTCAGGTTTTGTTTTTGCATTTTACTTGTGTATTTCCACAAATATAACATATTTCAAAGGTTTTTGAACCTAGAAAATAAACTCTAATTTCAGCCTGAATAAAAATGTTGACTATTTTGAAATTAAAAGTGAAGTCATGAATGTCAAGGATGATGTTATCCTTATTACAACTTCCTAGAAGCTCAGGGTGAAAAAGAATATTTACTTACTTAGTGGAATGTCCGTGTGGTAGAATTAACTGTGATTGGGAATTGGAGACTGGAGTTGTGAATTGCTTGTGGGGACTTGGTTTGAAAAAATCAATGACAATGAACATAAAGATTATAATTTCACAAGTGCAGTAACATGAAATCTTTGACATAAACATGTGACATCATAGACGTTGGACTATTCTGTCACAGCTGCTGTTCAGTTTTATTACTGGCTCTTTAAAAAAGGATAGATTTCTAAGTCTCCCAATGATGTTCAGTGAAACTTTCAGGGATGTTTTGTCTGTCTGCATCCATCTCATAGGTAGAAATTGACACAGCACAAGAACTTTGATCAGAATATACCAAGAATTTTGTATTAAAAAGGACTCAGACATTAAAGTTATGAATACATTTCAGAGAAAACAGATTGTTGGTTGATGACACTACTGTTGTAGTTTAAGGGGAAATCTGGCTTGAGCTAAAATTACAACACAGACCTAGAAGGACAACATAAAATAAACAAAATTGACTTAAAGCTATTGAACCTATTTCTTTTTATCCAATTGAACACTGATCCCAAATGCAAAGATTATTAATTGAGCCCTGAAAGCGAAGAAGAGCCTGAATAGTGTGTCCTGAAATGTAATCCTGTGTCCATGCCTTCCGTTCTACTACTAATGTAATTGCAAAAGTAACTTGTAGGAGTTGCTGGCATTAAAATGGTGGGAAATAGTGCAGATAAAATGTCAGAAGACAAGGCAAGGTAGCTCAAGACTGAGGCCTTGAATTGACATGAGAAGTAAACTGGGAACCAGTGGAAAGTACAAAGCGCTGGTGTTCTACTCTCTGTGGCGTATCCCAGTGAAAACTATGTTGTTGTGTTCCTTACAAGTTGAGACTGTCCAAGGCAGTGATGTTGGCTGAAACTATTGACAAATTCAACATGTCTGAAGGCAAAGGCCCTACAGGGTAGCCCATCTGTGATGTGACCTGTGCAAGGAACAGAAGACAGAGCCTAAAAGGGAAATGGGAGGGTACAAGGACCACCCAGTCCCAGTAAAACAATCCTACCCCTATTCAGAGACAAGGGTATCAGTGCATTCTCTCTGAAAGGATGGCCAAGAGGTGGGTGTTGAGTTACCAGAAATCTTTCCTGCCACAAGCAGACACTCGAGAGTGAATGAATCCTATCCTTCCCCTTGCTCTCCAGTGACTGGGGAACTGTTTTGCCTGTGGACAATCTGAATGCTTTCAGAAGAATTACATTTACCTAGAATGCAACTATGGGCAGATTGGTGTGTGACTGACACTTTATCACACAGGAGGAGCTGAGAGCATAGTACCCATACAGGTTGACAGAGTAGAACTCCAGGGTGTCATAGATTTGGGGTGTAGTCACATTTGCCAGTACAGGATGGCTTAGCAAGACCAAATACCGATTCTGGGAGGACAGTTTATTTATGGGATTTGTGCCTCACCCAATGAGTGAAGGTATGATTGAAAGTGTAGGATCACACTGAGAAGATGTGCATGAGAATGATTGTGAGCCTTCCATATGTGGTGGTAATAAGATAGGAATGTCAGTTTTTCAAAGATCTATTATGCTCTGGAGAGTATGGCCCTTTTGAAGATGTAGATGGAGGACTAGGAGTGGAGAGAGCACTTGAGACCCAGCGGACAGTGGGATAGGAGAAATCCAGGACCCAAAAGAAAAGACATCTTATCCTATGACCACAGCCCCATCCAATTCTACAAGTCCTGCCACGAGGAGTGAGAAAGCTAAGGTGGGGCACTCAGACCCCATGTAGACCTGCTGAACAAAAGGATGACCTGATACTTAGTTGTTCATAGACTTGACTTGCCTAGGTTGAAGAGGCAGTCGCTGAACTTTGCTTATTCAAACATTGGCCAGGTTAGATGAGTAGAGCCCTACGTAGACACAAAACTGTAGATCCACATCTGCTCAGTGTCAGCCTGTATCTGATCCGGGATTGGCATGCCAGGTTTTATGTCCATCCGCACTGCCCCACCTCGCAGCAGCTCCTGCTCTAACTATAGAAGCAGAGCATCTGTCTGGCTGCTGGGAGGACTGGGGAAGACGGGGTTGCTGGCACCTCCATGTAGACCCTCCCCTGGCCCCAATCTCAACTTTTATTTCGCCTTCCCTAGGGAAGCTGGAGCTGTTGAAATCTCTCAGCTGTTCACTGTCAGTTGCCAGTCATCTGATTGGGTGGCTGGCAGTGGGGGAAGAGGTGTGGGGGGTACCTGCCCATCACCAGCTAATTGGTGGAGTGTAGGAGACTGGCTGCTGGGGCTCCTAGAGTCAGAGGCAGGACTAGCCAGTAGGCTGAGCTCCCGTGTGTGACTGTCTCTGCTTGGCTGGTAGACCTTCAGCAGAGCTGAGCTGGGATTCATCTGGAATGCTTTCTATGTTCCCAGCTGTGCTGTTTAACACTGCTCACTGCTCTCCACAGCTACAGCAGAGGCAGCAGCTAAGGCACCCATGGCAGATAAAAATAGAATCCACTTCTGAGCTCCAGTCCTGAACAATGGATCTGCGGATGTGGATACCCCTGAATCTGCAGGACTCTATAGATGAGAATAAACTACATAGACAGAATTGGGGGGGGGAAAAAGGTACACAGCTACTTCAGAGCTCTATTGAGGCCTATGTAGAGATGATACATAAAGAACTGCAAGTGGTGAAGGATTAGTGGAAGGCCCTACGGCAGTCAGCAGAGTCCAATCATCCTTGTGCCCAAGCCGAATGGAACTAGGTTCTACATTAACTTCTGAAAGGTGACTGATGTGTTCCAGTTTGTTGCAAAAACCAATTCTGAGAGTTGATGAATTGTTAGAGAGGTTGGGTTTACCGAGTACATCCCTACCCTTGATTTGATTAAGGAATGTTGGCAGATCTTCCTAAGTGCAGAAACACGCCAAAACCCTACTTTCTCTGCATCCTTCAGCGTGCCCAGAGCAATGGGTGCCTTTGAGAGGTTGATGAATAAGATATTGGAGCCCATAAAACCACTGTGCAACATGGTATATTGATAATGTTGTATATAACAAAACTTGACAACCACCTGGCTGCATTTCTTGCAGCTGTCTTATGGGCCCTCAAAAATGCAGAGCTGACAATGATTCTATTGAAGTGTAAGTTGTCCTGCCGGGAGGTGACCTATCTGGTTGTAGAGTTTGGGACAAATGTCTGTGATCTCCGGTAGGGAAGACTCAGGCTTTGTAGGAATGCCCCATCTCCATCTGGAAGAAACAAATAGTGTTTCTTAGGACTAGGCAGATAATTTTTGACTTCATCATGCCCCTCCCCCCTTGACAGACACTTCTGAAGGGCACAGCATTGTGAAAGATCCACTGGTCTGAGGAGTTCACTAGGACACTAATGTAACATCTGATGAGGGAACCTGTCATAGTCTACCCAGACTTTACAAAAAACCTTAGTCTTGCACACAGACTCTTTGGAAGCTGGGCAGGGGTAGTCCTCTTGAATGAAATAGCAATGCCTAGCCAGAAACTACTTCCCTGGGACCGGAACATATAGCCAGAAACTACTTCCCTGGGAGGCTGCATATTCAGCAATAGAGAAAGAAGCCATAGAAGCAAAGAGGGCCATTGAGGCACTAAGATACTATCTATGGGGGAAGCCCTTTTTTCTGGTAATAGATAATGCACCTTTCAGGGAAAGACTGTAACCTGAAACTAATGCACTGGTATTTAATACCCTGGTCAAATCACTTAGAACTGCTTCATTGAGCAGGTAAGCATAATAAAAATGTTGACAACTTCTTGAGGGAGATGAGGACTTGATTTGTACAGGGCAACCGCACAGCATCAGACTCCAACATTAAGGCCAAGACATAGGGTGCACTGGAGCAGTACTGGGCAGGAAAGCTCTGCCTGTCAGGTGCTGCCAGACATGCTCCTTGGAGAAAGGACCATGTTAAAAAGAGCTCCAGCAGCCAAGGAACAGAGGCAGAGGAGCCATTTCATGGTAGAACTTGGTTCTATAGCAGTAGAAGCCCCTACCAAAGTAATCCTGGTGGAGTTTTCCCCCATCTCTCATCTTCCCTATTGATATTACTGAAGAGAGAAGGGAGATTTGCATTTAGGTGCATTAGACTCATAGAAGATTAGGATTGTAGGGGTCTCATGAGGTCATCTAGTCCAGCTCTGCATCTGCCCCCTAGTTAGACTGTGGGAGTTTGAAGCCAACGACTTTAACCTAACAATAGCCATGCCCCAAACAGAGGCATTGGTTATGCTAGGAAGTGGCCCACGGGCAGGGGAAAAGGAGGTGGGCTGAACCTAGGTCTTCTCATGCTGTTATACTTTCAGGACCCTGGATTAGGACCAGTGGAGAAGGGGGCTTGGGTCTCCCCTCTATCCACACATTCCCCTATCCCTAGCTCCAGGACAGGCAGGACAAGAGTTTACCATCAGGGAAGCCAACAAGCTGGGACCCCATTGAACTGAAAGAGTGACTAGAGTCAGAGGCCCAGACCACTAGCCCAGCTGACCAAACAAATGACCCTGCTGTATAGGCATTTTAACAAGAATGTTGTATGTGAGCGATGGGAGGCAATTGTCCCACTCTGCTATGTGCTGGTAAGGCTTCAGCTAGAGTAGTGCCCAATTTTGGGCATCACACTTTTGGATGTGGTGAATTGGAGAGAGTCTAGAGGAGAGCTGCAAAAATTATTAAAAAATTAAGAAACTTGACCTCTTGAAGAAAGGTTAATAAATTGGTTATGTTTACTCTTCAAAACTGAGTGGGGACCTGGTGAGCCTTCAGATATGTTAAGGGCTGTTATAAAGTGACCAGAGATCAATTGTTCCCCATGTCCACTGATGGTAGGACAAGAAGTAGTTTATTTAAATAGCAGCGAGAGATTTAGATTAGATATTAAGAAACCCTATCTAACTATGAGCACTGAAATAGATTTTCAAGGGAGTTTGTTTGAGCTCCATCGTTTGAATCTTTTAAAAACAGGTTGGTCAAATATCTGTCAGTAATTTTTAGTTTTACTTGGTCCTGTCTCGGTACAGAGGGCTATACTTAATGAACTGTTATTGCTCCTTTCAGCCCTATATTTCTATTATTCTATTTCCTTTTCTGGAATCAAATTTAAAATGATTCATTTTACTCTGTTCTCTTTTCCCTCCATTACCTATCTTCACCAATTTTTTGTGGAGGTGGGATTTTTGTTCTTCTATTAATAATCTGGTTCAAAAACAGAGTGCTGAAGTTATTTCCTCTTAACTGATTTCACTGTTTCCTCTAGCAGTTTCTCTTCTACGCACAAAACATGGCCAGAATGTTACAGGATTCTTACTTCCAGCTAGTGTTAGGATTAAAATAAGTTTTCAATTAATATGAAGCATCTAGAGAGCACCATTTAAAGAACATACTATTATATAAACATTTTTTAAGAAAATGCTTGACATGTTTAGTGACAGACATATGCATATACAAATGAATATGCTGGTGATACTTGTACAATATTTTGTGTGTGTATACTAAGTATTAAATCTGAAAGTTTTTAATCCAATAAATAAGGGACTTGTTTAGCTGCTGATGGCTTCTTTATTTGTTTTTAGACAATTATACAGCTGTCTTGTAGTTTTTTCCATTTGTTTAATTAAGATTTTTATAGCTGTAGGTTTTTAAATGTCCATTATATTGCAGTGTCAGCCTCTTGGAAATTAGTTCATTATCCAGACTTTTCTACAATATTGAATCAACCCATCAGCTTCAGAAGCCTGATTCCATTATGTTTGGGGGATACTAAAACTGTACCACGTTTGCCTTCATAAAACTAGTGATGACATAGTAGCCCACACTTGTAAAGTATTTATACTTTCTTCAGTATCATGGCATCAAGTGCCTAAATATTGCACTAGTTCAAATACTGTATTGAGTTATCGAGACCTAAAGGAAGCTGCACTTTTTCTTTGGTGTCTCCAAGAAGAAAAGTCTGCCTAGCAGTCCTAGTACATTGAACATGGGATTTGGGGCCTTTCTATGCAGTTACTATTTCTGCGTAAAGTTAAGACTAGCTCTTAGTCAAATGATTTTGCTGCAAGCAAATGAATCTGTGTAGAAACAACACCTTGAAATGTAAGAATATCTATACCCTACAAGCTGCTCCCCAGACGTATTTGGAATAAATTCTTAACATCCCTGTCTGCTTCCTCCATCCCCAAGCAAAAGAGAGAACACAAGAATCAGATACTAAAACAAATTCCAATTTTTTTATCTCACCGACCAACATTCAGAAGGACTCTTTGGGTCCCCAGTCAGTGGTGCTCTATATCCATGAGCACAATGAAGTGCATAGAATTTTTAACACCAGTCAGTAGGTCAGATGCATTGGAAACAAAGAGATTATGTTCAGTCTCACTTCTGCTTGCCCAGAATGATGTTCTGAATGGATAGAAAGAGTAGGATGAAGATTTTTGTCTGTTCCCATCCAGTTCTGTGTGGCCATTTTAGAACCACAGAGGAAAAATCAGTGGCATCCGGGAGCATGCATATTGTAGTTGCAACATTCAGAAATTTAAGGACAAAGTTTCTAAGCTCTGCTGCTCATGTGCAAATGGTGATTCCCTCCCCTTCCTCCCACCACTGCAGTTTATAACATGACCAGATCTGGAACGATTTTCATGGGGAAAGTAATACAGTAAAAAGTACCAGTTTGACCCCTGGACTATACCCTTGCAAAATTTCAAGTTACTGCATCAAGGCATAGGAAAGAGGTGGTGCTGGTAGTGGTTGGTATTTGTTTGAACTTTTATTTTTTCTTTTACACTAACAAAAATTTTTAGTAATGGTGTTGGAAATGGCTACTGCAGATTGGTGCTGCATGTGACCCACCAATAGGCACCTCTGGTGTTAGAATTGGGGAATTGTTTAAATGGCCGCCCATGTATTGGTCTGTGCTCCATCCCTCCCACAGTCTCTAGTCCTTTCAGGACCACAGCCCTCCAGCTGAGTCCTTTCTAATTCTCCCTTCCCTCCCCTTTTGTGGTAAGGTCTAGTTTGATTCAGTGGCTGCCACCAATCCTGTCTGGGGGAGGGACCCAGGCCTGCCCTCCGCCTGAGTGCTGCCTCTACCCTCTCCACTCCTGTTCAACACAGTTCACCATGCCTCTCCAGATACCTCTCGCCCTTGTAGCAGAGCTGCATTACCACCGAACCCTGGCAGGCCCCAGTGAGCTGTCCTTGGTCCTGTTTCCTAGGCAACAGCACACCCTTCTTCACTGGTCAGGGTCAAACTGCCCAGCACAGGGGCTGTAGCTTTCCTCTTATACAGGCCTCTGGTCTCTGATTGGCCTTTTCGCCTACTGCCCCTATTGGCTATGCCCTTTCCTAGGCCTTAAACTCCTTCAGCCCAAAAAGGGGGCCCCAGGCTCTAGCACCTAAATCTCCTATCCGACTCCCCCTCACCCTGCTCAACATAGGCAGGGCTAGAATGCTGAGAGTGCTCCTGCCCTGCCAGCGCTGGGAGAGGAGGGGCCTGGGGCCAGAGGTGGGGGTTTCTGCTCCGTCCCTGCCCCTGGGCCGGCTGGTCTTCCCCCAGGGGCAGAGTGGGGTGGGCCAGTGCCTGTTTGTTCCATCTGAGGGGTGGGGCTGACTGGCTTTCAGCATGGCCTCTGGCATGGCCTTCCAGGGCCTATGGCCCTGGGGGGCTGCACTGGTGGCTGTGCCACACACTAGCTGGCCCTACCCTGGAGCCAGAAGGGCCAGAGCAGGCCCGGGTTTGGCCCCAGGGTGCCCCCTCCCCTCCAAGCAACAGGTCTCTATGCTGGAGAAGGGAGGGCCCGCAGTGGGGGGTGGCCCGGGGACCCTAGCCCGGTTAATCCAGCCCTGACCAGCAGCAGTCAATTATTTTTTGTCAAGGTCCAAATTTCTTGGTCAAGGTATAGTCAAGGACCAGACTCTAGTCTAGAGAGAATGAATTAAAAAAAAAAATCTAGAGAGAAACTTTTAAGGACGCCTTTAAGGATTTTTCCCAGATTTTGTTTCTTTCACAGAAAGCGGTAAAAGGAGCCCTATGTAAACCCAGAGGCTCTCCAAATGAGTCTCTGGCTACATTTATCTTATGAGGTTGTTAATTCCTAGCCCTCTCCTATAGTTACAGCCCATTCTATCAGATCACAGTGTACAGCTGTAGCTCTTTTAAAGAATGTTTCATTTGTAGAAATCTGTAGAGCTGTCACATGAGCTTAGATATACACCTTCTCAAAGCATAGGTCTCTGATTCATACTTCAGTGGCAGATGTTGCTTTTTGCAGCTGCCATATTTCCAACAGTCTTACACTAGGCTGCAAACTGCCCACCTTAGCGAGTATTGCTTGGGAATCCACCTATAGTGGAGCATTCACAGAGATGTTACTTGATGAAGAAGGAGAGGTTACTTACCTTGTACTGTAACTGTAGTTCTTCAAGATTTCTGTCCCTTATGGGTGCTCCGCTACCTGTCCTCCTTCCCCTTTACTTCAGACTTTGGCAGTAGAAAATGAAGTGAAGGTAGCAGTGGGTCCTCAGTACCAGGCATGAGGGTAGATAGGCCATGTGTGTGGCTCAAACAAGCAATGCTACTAAAAGCCTTTGATCAAAGGAGAAGGGGCTCCTGTGTGTCTAATGTAAAGCGCCCATAGGGACAAACACCTTGAAGATCTCCGTTTACTGTACAAGGTAAGTAATATTTTTAATGTGTTTATTCCATTGTTCATTATATTGTGGACTTACTTTATGGAATGATGTAGTAGGCTGTGGTAACTGAAACTTTACAAGTGAGATGAAAGAAACTTACTTGGCTGTGAAGAAATCAGTACACAGCTGTCAAGTCAAACTTGACTCAAGTAAATACTTCAATATTCTGTATATTCCCACTTCTACACTGTTGAATTCTGCAGTGTCATCTTGCATTTGGTATTCTGCCAGATTGGACAATTTTAAATTGCTCTGTAAGTGTTTGATGAGGCTGTGAAAAATGAAGACCCAAGCTGTAGTGTAGCAGCATGAGTGCTGCAGATGAGTTCTTACAGTTGTCCAAATCTTGAACAATTTACAGAATTTACAATTTACAGAAGAGGAAAAATTGCAACTTCTAGAATCTTAAAACATTTTTATTTAAAACAAATCTCAAATAAGAATAAGAAATGGAGTTTCATAATGTCGGTCTTCAGCATCCCACAGAGAAACTATTTGGCACAGAAAAACACTGTAAACAGGTTAAAATCCAGAAAAAAAATCTTTGCTCTATGGGGTTTGATGTGAACCAGAATGCCTAAAGTATAGGCTTCTGGTTAGGGAATAGAAAATTGGTAGACATGTTAATTCACTTTTCTAGAACCGGCTTCTGAGTCATCCAGATGATGTCTATTTAAGCTTAGTATGGTGCTTTTATATGCTTTATCATTAATCACTGAAAAATACAGTTTATCTAAATTACTGAAAAAAGTGCAAAACAATGAAGAGCTAAATTTTAAATTAACAAATAAAATCTTAGTACACTTAAACCTCAAAGATCAAAATAGATTCCAAAATGTGTGATTATTAGGTATTCATCAGGGGAAAGATTGTGACCCAGAATTATTTTGTTAAACCACCACTTCCTTTCATGCAAAAATTGCCAAAAGACTGACTCTCCTTAATCCTTGTGGCCATGAAAAGTAAATCAACCAAGGCTGCTATTTTTATTTATTTAGTTAGTTACTAATAATTTAATTCATACACCTTTATAGTTAAAATATCAAATGTGCTGTGAATACACTTTTGCTGAGTAACCATATTATCTTGTTGCTGGCTGGTTTATATCGTCCCCCTTCCCTTTTGCTTTCTTTCCTCTTTATTCTGTTGTCATTCTAGGCAAGACCATATCGTCCTTTATATATGTTTACTCTGAAAATTTTAGGAGACTTCTTTTTCACCAATGCACCTTCTCCGCTATAGTAGCAAAAACCATAGTACGAACAGGATCCAAATGTGTTTGTCATCATGTCCACAATCCCTGTTCAAGGTGGCACCAGTGCAGGAAATAAAATACTGACATTAGGGTTTTCTTAATATAACAAAGGCCTTTGTGTTTGCACAGCATTACCCACATGATCTTGTGTTCAATTAATAAATGCCTTCCTGAAATTTTTTTGTGACCTTTTATTATGAATCACAAGGCAGAGTCAATCCTTCTCGATATTTCACGAACTACTATGCAGAAATTTAATGTATCTTACTTCTATTCCCATTTGCTGGGACTACCATATAAGAAAATAGAACTGAACATAGTTTTTCTAAGAAGAAAATATAGATACATCTATCCTCTATATTTCAAAATCAGAAGATAGTGCTTTAAATCAATGCTAAAATGTTATTTGTGCTGATTGTTCCTGAAAACTATATTGAGGAATACAGTGTTTTTAAAATTTCAGTTTTTTGTTTATACAATAGAAATACTTACTTGTTACTTTGTTTATACAATAGAAATACTTACTTGTTACTAGCTGTAATAAGAATTGTAAAGAAGTTAATTGAGTTTGCTGATCATGGCTCATAAACTAATATTATTTAAGCACTACACAGAATGAAAAAATGCTAAGTTAAACTGGTAACTTTAAAAAAAATTATATTCAGTTTTTCTTTTGTGCTTTGCTCTCATTTACAATTTCATAAAGTAAAATATTGAATATTTTTATTTTAGTATATCAGTCATACAATATTCAACTAATCACTGAATCAAGAGTGCATCATGTTTTGACCAGCTGCTGTAATACATGATGTAATTATATTAACTCAGTATTTAGTATATAGTTTTATCAGTAGTTTAACATGTCCTAGCAGTCTCTGAAAATGAAATTCGATAGTTTTTGTGCTTGTCTCCTAAAGGATTTATTTAAAAGTTTTCCTGTCCGTCAAATTGACTAGTTACCGCACTATGAGAAGACTAATTAATAATTTCCCCATGCTACCTCTTACTAAAGAGAACACAGTTCATTTTTCAATACACTGCAGTCAAAGAAGAGGTGTCTATGTGCAAGAATGAAATCAAGAAACTGCATTCGTGTGAATTTTTGGAAATTTATTCCCTATTCATTTACAACAAATGACTTACAATTTTAAGATGCATACATATAATTTACATTCAAGCTTCAGTTTGTGTTTCTCAGATTTACATTTTTTTTCTACGGTGCAGAGTTTACTTAGGATATAATTGGGTTTTGCTTAGCTTCGTAATTCAATGTTTCCATTTTCAAATGTAACCAAATGATATTTTGGACACTGATTAGTGCCAGAGAAAACACTGTACATACATTTCGTAGGAGCAAGTATTTTGGAGATTAGGAAGGTAGTCAGTCAGTCTTAAGTTTTTTGAAATCTACGATTAGCACAGAATTGGGCAGTCTGCTTTCTTAACTGTGACAGCTGTTTAGAATATGTTGTACCTGTGAAAAGCCTCTGCTTGCTTACTAAAGTTTCCAGCTATAATGCAGTGTGCAATCACTGATCTTTAACTCTGTGTGATCTAAGTCCTGATTACTGTGAAGGCTACTTATTGTGGCAGTAAAGAAGTAATGGTACTTGTTCCACCTAGAGTACTTAAATTCAATCTCTTTCTGAAGGACTGGGCGCGAGTGTGTTCTCAGTGAAGTGTGCTCAGTTCTAAAATTGGCACCACATTTAGACCAATGAAAACTGAGCTTTAAGTTGTGCTGGCCTGTTTCCTTAACATTTTGCCTGAGGAGTGTGACAGTGTCTAAGAGATGCACATTTCCATCTAAACTGTAGGTAACATGGTCATTTTTGAGCACTTTGATTAAAGTCTCTGATTAAAGACAACGCATGTTTGCAGGACATTCATTTTGCCTAGAAGTAACAAGTATGCCTATTTGAAAGATGTATTTAAAAAAAAAACCAAAAAACAAATCTTGAAAGCTCACTATGAAATCTTATAACTATGTATTACATAAATGCAAAAATGAGTTGGAAATATGTTCAGATGTATTTCTCTAAATTATTAGCGATGTTGTAAGGGCTTAAATCAGAATGGTCAGCGTGAGACAGAAAAGCAAAGATGGATTCCCAGTGATGTATACTCATAGCAAACAGAGGTTACACTTATTTTCATCTCAAGAATCTTTGGAATAGCACCTGTCAATACCTGATTTACATATTAACTTCTTTTTTGCAGTTGTTGCTTCCACCGAGTTCCTCAAATATTTCTCTTGCAAATTTACAATTCAGATTGTTTTTCAGAATTACATTCCCATTATCTTTCCTTGGTTTACAGAAACAGAACTCAATATAAAGTACTGAATGAGGAAGAACTTAGCATTTTGTAAAAGAGCTAGTGCAATATAGTAGAGCTTGTCACTTTAGAAAGTAGGCAAGGCTCAGAGTGGTTCATAGAGCATATTTAGTATTTCTGAGGTCAGTATGAAGACTTAATTCCTCTTCTCAAGCTAGTAAACCTGCTTGACCACAAGGAAACTGAGTTTATCAGTAGTTAAATGAGAAGAATTTAAAGTCTTGGAGCACTTCAGATTAGTAATAAAAGCACTGAGGAAAGGTATCTTAATCATTTTATGTAGTGTAGCTATATACCTCAAGCTTGCTATTTAAAGGGAAATTGGGGTTTTTGGTATTTTAATATTCTCCTAAAAAAAGAAAAGAGTTGCATAAGGATTTTCTGCTGTTCCTTAAAGGTCCTTTCAGCAAATAGAAGCAGGCAGGTCTGAGGGCAGTACTAAATATCTTTGCTTTCTTTTGTCTCTTTACTTATGTGCCTTTGAGTACTTTTTCACCTTTGTAAAAAGTTATGTCTGTGGAAAAAAGGCCTACTGTGCAAGTGCTAAGATTTATCACTTTTTGGTTTTTGTTTGTTTATAAACAAAAAAATTCCTTCCATTGAGACTTTCCCACAACTTTTTATGATCATTCATACATATAACCTTTTTTGAAGAGTTTACAATGACTTCATGGAACTTAGCAGATACAGTGTGAAATAATGTACTTGAAAAATATTACTTCGTATTTCTTGTCACATTAAGAAAGGTGTGTATTTACTAAAATAAGCCCTTCTAACCACCTGGTTTGGTCTTTTAGAGTGACCTTTAGTTTTCTGTTTTACTTTCATAATTTTAAAAGCTTGTCTTTGAAATGTTACACATTGCATCAGATTAAAATCTTGTTAATTTTGCAGGGTTTTCCCATCATTTATTCTTTATCTTGGTAATTATTTTGTTTTACAAAGAGACAGATTGTGGGCACTGAACACATTTTACATGTAACAATCCAGATTTGAATTTACATGTGTAGGTGATGGAAAAACTAATGTGTTTATGAACTGGTCCATAGAGTTGTCGTCTCCCCCAAGCACTGCATTCAGCCCCAAATTTAAGTGTGTATGTATGTAGTGTATTTTATATGCATGTTACAATTCCAAATTTCTATTCTTCCCTTGAGAAGCTGGATTCTTGGTGTGACTCGAAAGGCAAATTTTAATCTGTGTTAGTCTTGCTACAAAACAAAGAATTGTGCTAAAAGAGTTTGGTAGCATTCAGTAACAGATATTTTGCATTGCCACGTCATCTGTTCTAGAATAGAACCAATTAGTGTTTATGATATTACATATAACTACTTACAAAGAGTGTGTGTATTATTTGTGTCAAGATTATACAATGCAAATTTAAGATTGTAAGATAAATTTTCAAAAGAGGCTGTTGATTTTGGGTGCCTCAACTTTTGGGTGACTAACTTCAAGGTGCCTGATTTTCAAAAACGTACTGAGTGTCAACCTTCTTAAACCCAGACCTCTTTATGTAGATTTTTAAATCTAAGTCCTCTATCCAGGGTTCTAACTGCCCTAGCATCATTAATAACACATCAAAATAGCAGGAGTGTTTATGTAGCTGTTGCACAGGAACTTAGTCAGCAAGTCACTTAAAGATCCGTTTCCACCCTTCTTCATTTTGAGATGCTTAGCTTTAGAAATAAACCCTCTTCAAGTTGTCTGAAATTGGGCATTTAAAAACTGAGTTACCTAAAATAATTTCCTGAGCATCACTTGAGAGGTGAGATTGGTCAAACACACTTACTTAATTTTGTTTAATTGTTGTCAGGAATATGTGGCGGGAAAAAATGAAGTACAGCTGCAATGGGTGAACACAGATATCTTGGGAAAACGATGAGGAACAGAAATTGCTATATTTCTATAATGCATTCATGATCCAACCAATATTTTTTCCCAGTTAAGTCTCTATTTTAGTATAGTTCCTTAAATACGACTTCACTGTATTT
>ML685807.1:2654306-2687132 GCA_007922175.1 Pelusios castaneus | reverse complement strand
GCGTCTGACGAAGTGGGATTTTCTCCCACGAAAGCTCATGCGATTAATAAATCTGTTAGTCTTTAAAGTGCCACAGGACTCTGTTGTCTAACAGTTATCAGGCAGGGTTCTTCTGTGTAGCCAGGTCATCTATATAGCTCTTTCACATAGCAACAGAGTAGAGAAAAGTAGGAAAATGTGATTGACAGCCAAAAATTTGACATGGGAACTTAAGTGCATTAGTCTATAAACATCTGAAACTATTTTTTTAAATTATGAATTAGTTCAGATATTTATTCTTGTCACCCCTGTAGAGGATATTAGTTAGACAGTACCCATCTGAAACACACGGCAGTAATGCCACATGTAGCTATAATCACTGTGATCATCTGAAAATGGTCAAAAAAGAGCAGTGATATATAAACTATTTCTTCAAACACATTTTTCTTGATTCATTATACTTAAGACAAGCGTCATCGGGATTTTTTCTGTGGAAAAAAACAAAAGGGCTGATCTGTCACTGCATAGTGGTTTGAACGTCATGGAAAGCTTCATCTTTTTAAAAGATGTATGTTAGTGATAGTATAGATGCCTCCTTTTTGTGATGTAACTCTAATTTTGTCTTCTATTACAATAGGTAGAAAATCCATTAGAGGAAGCTATTAAGTTCCTTATACCACTTAAGAATCTTGTTGCAGATAACATAGACACACACCTGTTAGCATTTGAAATATACTTTAGAAAAGGTAAAGTATATGCAGTTGATTTTTTTTCTCCAAGTATTTTAATCCTTCATTTCAACCTGTGTGTACAAACTGTAGTCTACATTGACTAACCTACTGAAGCAAGAGTTTCCATCATATCCAGAGTTAGTGGATAAATATTACAGAGAGCTTAATATCTATCATGTCACCTTTCTTTAGCAAAACTATCTATTATGTCACCTTTCTTCGTTCTTAATACTGATTTTCAGTAAAGTAATTTGTGGTTGTATGCTAGTGAAATGTGATATGGAGGAAAAAAAATACTAGTTGTAATTCTTCAGTAATTAAAATAATAGAGAGGCATGCCAGTGCAATATTGCTAATAATAGTGAGCAGCAGCTCTTTTATAATAGAATGAGGTTAGGGGCTGCCATAATGTTATATGTGTATTTTGTATCTGGGTATTAAGAGAGTACAGATATGAAAATTCTGTATAAGGGTTACTATTTCTAATGGTTGCATTAGATGTAATAATGAAATCACAAAGGATTTAGGGACAGAGCTTCCTGTAAAAGTTAGGCACCTAAATATTACCCTTTTTTTTACATGGGTTTTTCAGGAAATGCTATCATCATTTTGTAAAAACACACTGAACTTTTAAAAAATTTCTGAAAGTAGGGGAGTGAAAAGTATATCTTATTGCATGTTTTTTAGACCAAATCTAAAGGTTATTGGCATCTTTGAGTGTTTTATGAGAAAGTTAAGGATTTCGGTGGGTGTCTGCAATGAAATTTAAAGGGATATAAAAAGTTACAGAAAAGTATATAACATTAGTTTTGTTTTTTTGGTTCTTGTTTTTTGCACAGGAAAGTTTCTGTTAATGTTGCAGTCTGTCAAGAGAGCTTTTGCTATCAATAGTAATAACCCATGGCTACATGAATGTTTGATTAAATTCTCTAAATCTGGTATGTACAATGAAGCAGTTACAGATACTTTATAGTGTGTACTTTATATACAGTAATATATAAAAATAGATAGACTTGGCCAAAAAAAGTACATTATATACAAAGTGTTTAGAATTTCATCAGAACCTATTGAGGCCATCTTATGTTTTTCTGAAAACCAAAGGTGTTAATATTTTAACTTCCGTGATACAGATTTCAACCATAAAATGTGTTTCCTTTTATGTGTGTATGTATGCTAAAGGTATGCTAAAGTTTATCTGGAACAGTAGCAAAAATGGTAACATTTTCTGCTTTCTCTTTTTTAGTATCTGATCATAGTAATCTCCCAGAAATTGTGAACAAGGTACTAACTCAAGAAATGCGGAAAATCTTTGTTAACAAAGACTTGGAAAGTTTTAATGAAGAGTTTCTCAAACGTAATGCTACCTCCATTCTGCATCAATTGTCAGGTTTGTTTCATCTGATTCTATGAAAATGTTGTATGATGGTAAATAACTAATCAAGTTAAAAATCTTTCTCTGTACTTAATTCCAATTAGAATATGCCAGTGGGTCAAATAAAACCTATTTTTAACCTTTCTGTTTGCAGGGCCATAACAATCCACTTGCCCACTCACAGCCTTCTCTGGGAAGCTTTCCATTTTTACGGGATTTATTTTAAAAAGAAAACATAAGATTCTAGCCCTTATGGGCTCAAAAAACCTTTGTAATGTAAATAGTCCTCCCTCCTTAATTTCCACTCAGCTGGAATGCCTCTTCTTCTGCTCATAGCTTTGCCAGGCAGCAGCGACAGAACGAAAGAACAAAAGTAGTAACTTTCACAGCTGCTATTCAGAACCCTGGGTAATGATGGAAAAGTCAGGAATCGTGTCAGTTTTACACTGCCTATGCTGCTTCAGTGGTCAATTAAGTTACTAATTGGCAGTAGAACACAAAATACTTGGGGGTAGAGGAGAGGAGTGGAAATCTGTCACTGTTGCAATGGCCAGAAGACTAGATAAAAACAGTTTAGAGATATGGGTGAAAGAAAATAAAACTACTTCCTTCCAACAGCATGAGGGTGAAAAGAGGCTCACATTTATCAGACATCTATGGTGGGATCCATGAAGGGATTTAAACATTGTAACGTGGAGCATCAGAGCACCTAACTTTTAGATACCTGGAAAATCACAGGAATAACACTGTGGTCCACAGAGCCAAGTTAGACACTGAGGCTCTGATACAATGAATGGGACAGATAGGCACCACTGAATATGATCCACAAAAACCAGCATAGTAGGTGAGGAGCTATCTAGGCAAGCCAGTAGGAGGTGCTGAGGAGAGGCGTGTGAGTTAAGCCCTGCCCTGTCATATAAATAACCTCAAGTACAGATTGCAGAGAAGCACCTATCTCTGCTGATCCACAAACACGATCTCACTTCCTGGAGTCAGGTGACTGAGGCCTCTAAGCTACTTCTTCTGGGAATGTTAGATGTCTATCTCATTCCACCCAAAACAGGAGGAGGAAGAGATGTTCATCCTCTGACGTATAGCTCACTGGTTGCAGCATTTGCCTGGGAGGTAGGAGTCCCATGTTCAATTCTCCCCTCTGAAAGGAGAGAGAAGAGATTTGAACAGGGGGCTTCCCACCTTTCAGGAGAGAGTGCTTAGAGTAAGGAGACTGAGGACCTCCCAGCTGGGTGCCCTAACTCCTGGATTTACAGAATCATATTCTCTCTCTGTGGCCCAATGACTTTCTCACTATGGATAAAGACTGTCAGTCTTTAACAGTTACCGGTAAGTGCTTAGGGATATTTAATTTACTGACTCACTTGCAGTCTCTTTGAGTATTGTAGTGGCACAGGTTAAGATGAATAGTTTATGGAGCAATGTGGTTAATACTGTTAACAAGTACATTTAGAGGATAGGATTGTTGGGAAAAAAAGATGGTCCTGGATTGTAATGTAGATGAACTTTGACTCCTTGTGTAACTGTGTCACACTGTCACATGTTTCAACATAATCAAATTTGGGATTGTCTACTGACCTTCATTGCAGTGTGGATGTCTCTGAGAATTGCCAGTCTTGGAAACCCAGTACTTAGATGTGCAAAACAAACTGAGTGGTACTTTCCTTCTTGGGCTTTGTAGGCTGCTGGGTAAATCACCATCCTGGGGAATGCAAGCGGACACACCCAGTTTATAGCCTGTGTGACAGGCCCTAAGTCTGGTCTGGTGTGCCACTATGACAACTCAAACCCCACTCCTGAACCCCAATTCACCCCATTCTGCTGGGTGACCACTCATTCCTGAGTCAATGTTTGTGGGGGGGGGGGGTCATGTCATGTGATCTTCCCCTCGCTCCGCTCCCAGAGGGCCGCACAGAACATGCTCGGGGGCCAGGCCGCAGGTTGTGCACCTCTGACCTATACTAAGTAAAATAGGACAATATAATTTTCTTATACAAAATATAACAGATGGAAAAATTGATATTCTGAATTGATGTTCTAAAATCTGTAGAAAACCTCAATCCACTATAATTTTTGGTTTTGGATTGTTTTCCGTATCAATTTATAATTTTATAATCAAGTATCAAATGTTGACAGTGTCTGTTCAAATGTGGCTTTATTTCTTCTTCCTCAGGTGCTAAGATGATGTATTTCCTGGACAAATCAAGGCAAGAGAAAGCAATTGCTATTGCTACTAAATTAGATGAAACTATGAGAGATAAAAATGTGAAGGTAAACTAATTTAATTGTAACCTTTTTGTATAATTAGGAACAAAGTAGAGATCTCGAGCATGATATATGAAACACAATGTACATGTATACTTAATTTTTCTGAATCTTGATTATTAATTTTAGGAGGGGTGTTTTTATTTGGGTTAAAAGTATATGCTTGATGTCAGACTTCTTTAACCAACGGCAGTAATACTTATTACCAGCAGAGGGCACTGCATTCAATAATCATTGAAGCAAGATTTAGAGAGAGTGATGCTTTTTCTTTCATTAAAAAAAGTCTAGACTAAATTTCATTTTTTTAAAAATTTCTTTAGACTTTAACAAAGGTTTTTGAGGCACTGCATGCTTGCAACTTTGGAAGCTGCCACACCCAATATGAAGAGTATCGGACAGCGTGTCATAAACTGTTCCCTTTTACGTCCGCCTTTATGCCTTCCACCTATGAGGACGAAAGTAGCATTGCGTCAGTGAACCATACAGCCGTTAACCATGATGTGCTGTCCATTGAAATTTGAAGGAGCCTACAAATAAAATATTTGACTATACCTACAAACTGGCTGGATGCAGATAGGGATTACTTTTCCAAGACGCATTTTTTTTTTATATCTTACAGGTATAAAATGAAATATTTGGGTGGCTAAATGAAAATGGAGTATGCTATTAGTGTGTCTTTCAACTAACAAGAACTGCCAATGTTTATGTAAACATTATCTCTAATCAACATTTGTCTTGTTTATTCTTGTACTGTTTCAAGTCTTTTAACAACAAAATTCCCGTATTATGGACATTAAAGATTGCTTTCACCTAAGTGTTGTTACATACAGAAATACATCGAATAATTTCTTGTTAATGAAATTATCAGTTGAGCAGATTTTAGCACATTAAGACTGAAAAAGTGCTGCTTGTATCATCCCCCCCTCATCTTTTTCTGTCGGTGTTGGTTTCTTTAATTTTAGTCATTTTGGTTTCTTTTGAAGCACATAACTATGTAAATGTTGGCTGTTTGCATGTTTCTTGCCAGTTCTGTGTCTTATATGGAACTCGTGCTGGTGGATATGGAGGTTTGATGGTAAGAGTTTTCAAAAACTCTTTATTCCAACTATCTCGTCTTCCATAGCTATTATTTCCTTACATTTTTTAATGGTTTAACATTTTAGAAACAGTTGAGTACATGTAATTACCTGAAATAATAGTGACTATGATACTGTTTAGATACCATTGTCTGTCGGCCTGTCTTCTTTCTTTTTGCATTGCCATTTATTGGTTTGGAGAAGCTACTCCAGTTTTGGGCAGACGCATAAGGTACAGTAATGGGGAATATGGTTCTCCTCTAGTTCATAAAATTCACTGGTAAGTTTACTGTATACCTCCATGAAAAGTCTTAGGTGTGGACTTATGGTTGATCAATTTAGTACCTTTGCCTAAATACTATTGCTTTAAGTGCTATAAAGCAACTAGTAGTTAAGTGCATTTTATATTTAAAAACTATTTAAGGGAGCACAAATAGGCTGACTACAAATCACAATCTTTCTTATTCTGTGTTCTGGTGAATTACCTAATAACTACATAAAAACATACAATACATCAAAATGAAAGGCTGAACTTAACATAGCTGTTTAAAGCATAATATTGCTGGACAAAATGACTCCATATGACAGCTTTGCATTCTACAAGAACTGCTATCAAAACCTAAATATACTGTGGCTTGTACAGAAAATACATTTTCTGGAAACTATAATGGAATCATTCAATCAGATTGTTTTTATTTCACTGCAATGTAAATATTTTCAGGAATACTAACTAGCCTCTCTCAGGCTAATATAAGTTCATGAAGGGGATTTTATTAAGACAAATAAACTGTTCTAATTAAAAAGGTCTCCTTTGTGTGTCATCTGTTCAGATTCAGAATTGTTGAATGAAAAACACACTGTAAAATAATGCCAACTTATGTTATGCTGTAATAAATTATTTTATACACACTTGCCTTTGGATTTAATTTTTTGCAGATTCTATGCCACCCAATTTTAAAGTATAAAATCCATTTAACAAAGATTTGTTTTTTCTATTTGTGGAATCGAGGCTAGTAGCAGTCATTGGAAGTTCAACATGAATCCTGTGTAGATTGTGAAAAAGTAATTCCTGCATTCATAACTTCTTGGATGTTTTGGTAAGTGTGAGACATGCATAAGCAACTTTTGTCTCATCAATCTTCCTGCCCAAAACCGCCATTTGTCATGCCTTTTGGTGGGAAAGTAACCCACCTATAGATGATTCAAGCATAAGCAGGGAAAGTCATCTGAATGCCATTATGTGCCATTGATCCAAAGTACCCTTAGAATCTATTTCTATTTCTGAAGCAGCCTAACGTGTAAAAATAATTTGCTTCATCCACTCACAGTCTTTGGCATAAGAAATTGATGTCCAAATGGATAAATTTTAATCCAACCTCTAATAAAAGGCAGCAGTACTCTAGATAGGAATGCTACTGGGAGCTGCTTTGGATCTCAATTTCATAAATCTTGATTAAAACTTAACTTTGCTCCCAAGACAGAGTATTCATAGCACTGGTTCAACAAAGAAAGCAGTAGAAAATACAGTGCAGAGCAGTGGCACTCAACTTCTAGACTACTGTACCCTTCTCAGGAGTCTGATTTGTCTTGCTTACCCACCAGTTTCACCTCTCTTAAAAACTATTTGCTTACAAAATCATAAAAATACTAGTGTGTCACATCCCACTATTACTGAAAAAAAGGCTTACTTTTTAATTTTTGCCATATAATAAAATTGAAGAGAATATAGAGTACTTACATGTCAGTTTAGTGTGTGTGTGTGTGTGTGTGTGTGTGTGTGTGTGTGTGTGTGTGTGTGTATGTATATATATATATATAAAGTAAAAACAAGTATCTGTGAAATTTTAGTTTATATTGACTTCCCTATTGCCTTTTTTATAGCCTGTTGTAAAACTAGGCAAAGAGCCAGGTGAGTTTATGGAAGACCTCTCCATACCACCACCCCTGCAAAAATTACTAGCAGATAGATGAACTAGATCTGTGGTTTTCAAGCTTCCAGAATGAAAGGAACCCTTGTGAAAAGCTTTTATTAATTTAATAATTGAATTCTTTCATTCCCCTCTGCTTTTTCTGGATTTGCTGCAGGTTGAGCTTTCTTCATGGCAAGGGTCACAGGTGCCAAATGAACTGTGTAATTTTGATGAGCCTACTTACCCCTGCAAAGGAAGGGTGATGTAGGAAGGATAATACATTTATAGAGGGGTCAGGGGTGGATCATGTTTGAATATGTTTTTAAAATACCTGCTAATTTTGCAGATATCTGGTGCATTCCAGAGGCAAAAATGTTAGGCCTGGCAGGGATGGTAGCAGCCTCCATGAGGTGGGGGATGTATGCTATTAAAAGCTGTCAAAGAATGAGTACCTACAGAGAATTGTATATATATGCTAATATTTGTATGTATTCTAGTGTAAGCTTGCCTTTCAGATTCTTTTAAATTCTAAAACGTTTATTATGCTCTATTTTGCTCTCCTTTCCCCCCTCACCTTTCTGTTGTGTTCTTTCTTTTGTTCTTGCTTCCCATGCCACTCCTTTCCCATGTGTTTCCTTCTCATCAGTCTCTTTTTCACTCTTTTTCACTCGCCAAAGGTTTCCCAGAAGCTGGAGCACAGCCCCGGCTAGGAGGGAGCGCAGGACTCCCTCCTAGCCGGGACAGAGCGGTCCTGGCCAAGGGAGCCCCAGGCTCCCTCCTAACCGGACCGAGCGATCGCGGCTAGGCGATCGCTGGCACCTGGAGCACGGGTCCTGGGGAGAAGGAAGCACGGGGCTTCTTGCTGGGACCTGAGTGGTCCCAGCGAGAAGGGATCCCCACTCTGGCTGCTGAGCAGCTGGAGCACAGGTCTCCAGCTCTCCCTCCTCGTCGGGATCGCAGGGAGAAGGAAGCTGGAGTGCGGGTCCTGGGGAGAAGGAAGTGAGCCCCGCGGTCCCTTCTCGCCGGGACCTGAGTAGTCCCGACGAGAAGGGACCCATGCCCTAAGTCGACTTAGGGCTACCCCACGTCCACACTGGCTTAAGTCGACTTAAATAGTTGACTTAAGCTTCAAAGTCGACTTTATACGAGGTGTTATAAAGTCAACTTTTAATTTCCTTAAGTCGACTTAAGCAGCTGCTTAAGTCGACTTAAGGAAACTAGTGTAGACGTGGGGTAAATTAAGTCGATTTAAGAAAGCTTAAGTCGACTTAATTTTCAAGTGTAGACGCACCCTAAGTGCTACCATACTCTTTGTTTGTCTTGCTGAACTCGACTGTCATGGCAACCCCTTTCGAACATGTCTATAGCAGGAATTCATACACGTTTATTTGCAGCAGCACCTATAAACAAGACCGTTCCCCAGTTCAGGGATTAATTTTGATCAGTGTGTTCTCATGTGGAAAGAGTACACCTAAGTATTGAGCGATGGGATAGTCTTGATGGGGTACTATTTTGCTATGCAATTCATAGGGGCAAGTCAATCATTTATGACAGTGACTGGTCATTAGGTCAGGAGGAGAGCCCAGGCAAATGATTTTAGAGCCCAATGGTTAGGGCAGTCACCTATGATGTGGAAGACTAGTTCCCGCTCCAGTTATTCTCCAGGTATTTATTGGAACCATTTCCACAGGCGAGAGTTCCACATCAGAATACACCATGATCCACTAGAGCATTCTCCTGCAACACTGGAGACCTATGTTCAAATCCCTTCCGTATCATGCATTGGGGGAGTAACACTGAGGCTGCAGCAGCTTGGGCTAGCAATCCAAATCTGAACCCAGGGATGGGGCAGGATTGTATGTGGCTGGGTAGCCTAAGCTTCTGCCACTGCTGTTTTAGCTCAAGCAGAGCGAGTGCCTGTAATTCCACCTCTCTGTGGCTGCAGAGTGGCCTTAAAGGCCCTGGAGAAGAACCCAAGTTTTACCTCTACCAGCTTCACATGTGTTAAAATACATTTTGCCTTGTCTACATTAAGATTTTAATGTGTTTTTATAATTTTTCCCAGTGTAGACATAGACTTTGTGTTGTGCTTATAAAATGAAAACTATCAGGCTCTTAGGAGATAAAGCAATATGCCACATTTATTGTGAATATTAAAAAGAATGTTAATAGAAAAAGCAGTTCATGTACTTAAAAAAGCATTTCTAAACGTAATCACCTCCCTATATAAACGTACACCCAGATCCACACACACAGAGGAGCCTGCAGAGGGAATATAGTTACCACCCTCAATTGCTGGGCTAGGCAGCCTAGACATGAGGATGGGGGCCAAGTCTTGCTGGTGTGCCCTGATGCTCCTGGAGGATGATTACAGAACCGAAACCCCAAAGCTATGCAGTTTCACCCACCCTTTTACATCTTTTACTTCATAGATCTTGCTGTGTCCTGCTGTTTCATGCTATCGGTTGCAGACATAACTTTCATCTTGTCCTTAATTGACATCAGTTGGACTTTTGTTCTTTCTTGGGTGGATTCCTCTTGCTTTTCTGCGGGTTTCTCTCCATTCTTCTTTATTCTTCAGTCATCAAGGTGGTGCTGGCAGTTTGCATCAAGGCAGGCTAGCGGCTGGTCTGATATCACACAGACACCCCAGATGAATTGAACCTACCTAAATCTAAATGAAGTTTCATCAAACATTAGTGAGCATCCAAAGTACAAGAGTTAAAATGTAGCTACAAAGTTAAAATGTCCAGAGGGGTAGCCGTGTTAATCTGTGTACAGCAAAAAATGAGAGTCCTGTGGCACCTTATAGACTAACAGATTTTCTTCGGCATAAGCTTTTGTGGGCTATAACCCACTTCGTCAGATGCATGAAGTGGAAATCACAGAAGAGAGGTATATACACATGCCAGGATGGAGGAGGGGATGTGTAGGCAAAGTCAGTTCAGAGAGCAGATGGGGCCTATTCACATCTGTTGATAAATGTGTGAACAGAAAGTTAAAATGGAGTTTCATCAAATGTAACAGAGTTATGAAGCACTTCAAAATGAGATTTCTATTACAATATAAAGTTACCATATGAGTTTGCTCTCATTTACAATGTTGGCATAATAGTTACTTTGGTTATAATGTAGAGGTTTTACAAAAGTGGTTCTTTGTAAACAGTGAGAACTATTGGGTGGCGACAGAAATACCCAGTGATTTTTTCAGTCTGTGAAACAAGGAATCTCCTTATCAATGACTGCAATTTCTATGAGTGAAAACTGTTTCCTTTGTAAAATGTCATTAAATAAAATCTGGTATGCAATACAAGTTCATTAATAATTATATTCTTCAATCCAGTTCATTTATAATGATACATAAAATCCTAAATTCATTTGTAATAATAATACATTCTTCAATCCTACATTTGAGGGAATGTATTTGCTGGGTAGTTAACCCAGGGAATTGGCATCTAGGTCGGGGAACCCAGATGAGCCTGGCCCAGATGTTGGTATCCCTATAGCAAAGTCCTGCCTGGGTTAATGTGTCTTCACTGTTTTCGCTCTTGCATGTCTGAAAATGTCCCATGTTCTTTGGCAAGTGATGGTCCCTATGTGTTTTTCACATGCACCTGAGGCCAGAATTATTTTGTAGCAGTGTCCATTGGCCTGCATATATGCTATAGCTCTCCTTGTACTCTGAATTGAGGGCATAAAGGTGGTGTGGGTCAATGCCTCTCCCATTTCTTCTTACTGCCACATACCTGAGTTGGAATTTCTGCTGAACTCAGCTCTTTTTTTCCCCTGTCATTACTGTAAGATGTATATAGTTAGTGTTTAAAAGCTTTAATTGTCTTTTATAGTATAATCTACAGAGTAGCAGTAGTGTTTTTCTCCATTGTCTTCCCCATCCACAGAACTTTTTTTGTTGCAGAAGTCTGGGATTATGCCCAGAGTCCCAGGGTTCAAACACTCTGTTTTCTCCCCTTGCTCCTTTTTGACAAGTGACAAACATCAATGTTGCCTCTGCTGCCTGGATGAGACTTGCATTTCTGCCTAGTGCAGCATCTGCTACTCTTCTCACCCTCTCCCCCACTGCCAGAATGTGCGCAGGTCAGGAACTGAGACTCAGAAAACATCTCATGGAGAAGGCGATGATGCCCCAATAAGATCTGGGCTGAGAATGGACTGCCCATCCCCCCATGGTACATCAGTCTCACCAAGCAGGCAGCTCCCTTCTGAGCATGAACTAGGGAACAGAGACTGTCTGCTAAGGAGAGGTCTTCACATGGGAGAAAGAGGCACTGTCACAGACATAAGCACAAGCCATCTTCCCCTAAAATTGCCTAAAAAGAAAAGATCCCTCCCTGATCCGCATGAAAGTTAGGAGAGTTGGCACAGGTGGGCTCGAAGGGCTTTGGCCAGAGTAAATCTTACTGACAGGAGGAGGATACATGCAAGGGTATAGTTCCAACATCAGTTCTGATGGTGACAGTGGGACGGGATGCACATCCGTGCACTCCTAGGACATGATCTGGGTAACTTTTCTGTTCCGTTTTGCAAGGTAATTGTGTGATTTGATGCCAAATGCCAGATTCCTCTGTGAATGCTCAGAACATATGTCACATGATTACCATGGTGCCATGTTCCCTGCTGCGACATGTCTGTATAGATGTGAAGCCTGTTACAGGGTTCAGACTCTCAGGACTCTCTCTAGCACAGTGGCTGGAGATTTACATGCCAAAGGGGATGCTAATGCCCTCCCTGGCTCAGGTAGAAGTGAAGAGAACGTCACAACAGGACAGTGAGGGGAGGGGCTGTCAGCAGTTTGTTAAAACAAAGGGACAGAGATGGGGAGAGGGAGAAGCTGCAGGCTTTTGGCCGGTGAAGACACCATCTTGCAACCAACTTCAAGTAAGATCGGGGCCCTGCCTGAAAACAGGCAGAGAATGGCTGTAAAACACCAATCAGCCGAACACCGTGCGCATTATCTTGGACTTTAAGGTCGGTTCAGGTAGAGATGTTAGAGTAGCAGTGCTTTTTTTCTGGCGGAACGCACCGGAACGGCGTTCCGGCACCTTTTTTTCCTTCTCCCACCCACCGGCCGCCTCGACTTCCTGGCCCAGAGCCGACCCCGCCCCGCTCTCCCGACAGCGTCGGCCTCCCGGCACGGGGCCAGGATCAGGCTCCGTTGCCGGGGTCTGTCTGCCCTGCCGGGGCCGCGTTCGGTCCCCGCCGGTGCTCCCTCCCAGCTGTGCAGGCTGCAGCTGGGCTGGGGAGATTTAAATCTCCCGCCCTGAGCATGCGCAGATACAGCGTGCTCAGGGCGGGAGCGGCCTGGCCAGCAGCAGCTCTGCCGGCCGTCACTGTAGTTCCCAGCCTCCGGCCAAGTAAGGGGGCTGGAGGGAGGCCTGGAGAGGGGTGGGGGTGGGGACAAGGAGAGTGGCCGGGTTGTGGGGTGCGGGGGACAAGGAGAGTGGCCGGGTTGTGGGGTGGGGGTGGGGACAAGGAGACGGGCCGGGTTGTGGGGTGGGGGTGGGGACAAGGAGACGGCCCGGGTTAGAGGGGTGGGGGGACAAGGAGACGGTCTGGGTTAGAGGGGTGGGGGTGGGGACAAGGAGGGACCCCCGCACAGGCCGGCAGCCCCCACCGCCCCCTCCAGACCCCCAGGGCTGCTTCCTTTCTCTTTTTTCTCTTCCTCTTCCTTTCCTTCCTTTCCTTTTTTTCCCCTCTTCTTTGTCTTCCTCTCCCCTGCCTTCCTTCCTCTTCCCTGCCTTCCTTTCTCTTCTTTCTTCCTTTCCTTTTTTTCTTTTTCTCTTCTTTGTCTTCCTCTTCCCTGCCTTCCTTTCTCTTCTTTTCTTCCTCTCCCCTGCCTTCCTTTCTCTTCCCTGCCTTCCTTTCTCTTCTTTCTTCCTTTCCTTCCTTTCCTTTTTTCTTTTTCTCTTCTTTGTCTTCCTTCCTTCCTGCTCTTTCTGTCTTTGCTTCCTTCCTTCCTTTCTTTTTTTCTTTTTCTCCTCCTTCCTTCTCTTTTTTCTTCTCTCCCTTCTTTTTTAAAACTTTTTAAAAATTAATTTTAAATAAAAACCTTTCTTAAAATTAGATTTCAATTCCAAATTCATTCCAATTAAATTAATTAAACAATTAATTAATTAATTCTATTTACAATCACTTTATCTTCAATTAATGCCTATAATTTCTGTCTTGTGAGTTTTCCCCAAAAATTTATTCTGAAAAAGTTTTTCACACGGCTTGAAAATTTTGCACACAAGCCACCAAACCTAGAGGGAACATTGGCTACTAGTTGCGTACACAATAGCAGGCCAGCAGGCTAACATCGGTCAGTCCCACACTCTTGGGCCTGGCCGGAGCCCACAGCACCAACAAAAAGTGTGTGGATGCATTACTGCCTGCCACCCAGTACCCAGAAACACAGGCCAGCAGCAGACGTGATAGCTACGCATTCACGTTTTTTTCTAATTATAATACGGCCCCCCAACAGTCTGAGGGACCGTGAACTGGCCCCCTATTTAAAAAGTTTGAGGAGCCCTGCTGTAAGACCTCACAGGTTGTCTTTCAGTATATTAGCGGCCTGCATAGTTAATAAAACTTAACAGTTTTTACCTTGTATTTTTATTTCTTTGATATATTCAAAAATTTACTGTTTACTGCACTATTTTCAGTGTTATTTCTTTATGACACGACGGACATCAATAGGAGTTCCGGTACCTTTTTTTTTAGAAAAAAAACACTGTAGAGTAGCATGCGGTTTATACCTTTTGTTTGATAGTGGTCACTCCTGACTCATTTATAGTATGTTTCTGCCTTGATTGGCCATGTTCTCACTTGAAATCTTGCTCTGATCAATAAATTAGTATTTGTTTCATCTAAAGCTGTGTAGTCTTTAGAGGGTGTGGGTGTGGGAGGCTGGGCGCAATCCACTTCTTTGTTAAGAGGAGGGACTTGAGACTAAGGTGATTGGGAGTGGGTCCCAATCCCTGTAAGGCAGTGGTTCCCAGTGTAGTGTCTGGCACTGGGGGTGCTCACTAATGGATTTACCCCCACTGCCTGGGACCAATCAGACACTGGTGGTTGGCGTGGATTGACTCAGGAGTGAGTGGTCACCCAGCAGAGCGGGGTGAATTGGGGTTCAGGAGTGGGGTTTGAGTGGTCATAGTAGCACACCAGACTGGATTTGGGGAGCAGCCTGCCACAGACAGGTCAAGATTAATGTTCCCATCCACTTCTAAAGCTGATGTGGTACTGGTGGAGTCATTGCCCCAGAGGGAGACCACAGTCATGGTGACCAGGGAAGTTCTGCATCTGCCAATGAGCTCTCCTCGTACCCCAAGGTGTTCTGAGACCTATGTCTCTCAGGAAGGTATCTTAACTTTTCCCTTTCTGCATTCCCCCCCCCCCCCCCCATCAGGGCCAATTCTATTCTGGGACGTTGATACGCCAGAGGAGGAGATGCTCCTGACAGTCATTCTCCCATCCCACCCCATGGCCTGAAGGTGCAGCCATCAGTACCACTGGAGATAAGGGATCAGGCTATCTCATAAGATGAGTTTGGGGCCCTTCAGGAATCTCTGCAGCATTGGGCAGAGGTGGCAAAAGACAAGAGCCCCTGAAGATTAGGGTTCAAGCCTTTGACCAGGTACAATTGGCAAAGGGATAGGCCCTATGCCTTGGGGGTCCTCCTCTGCAAGTTGATCCATCCACTGGTAATATTGGGGACATAGGGAGCCCTCCCCTAGAAACACAGGAACCATGCAGGAGTCTTGTTTGCCTTCACTCAGAACGAGTCCCCCGGGAAGGTGAGCCAAATCCATCAGTTATTCATGGTGGCTGTCTGGTCAATTTTCTGGTAACTCCTACTCCTTCCTGGTTCCTTTTCAGGGACTGCTCTCATGAAGAGATTGTATAAGCGGTGAACACCCTTCTCTTCAGGGAAGCCATGGAAAGGTTCTATCTGAAGAGCTTCTGTTCCTTTCATGTCTTGATCTCCAGAAAGAATGGAGGATGAAGGACAATTCTTGATCTAAGACAGGCAAACATATTCATTAAAAATCTGAAACATTGGACAACATGACAACAGTATTTTATATGAACAAGAAGGTGGTGGGGTAGGGGGGAGAAGTCTCTCCCTCTGTGCATAGGAGCAGTCACCCTCTGGAACTGGTGCATCAGCCTTCGCATAACCCCACCAGCAGCATATTTTCCAAGGTGCAAAATGCCTTTGCATTCTATCTTCGTAGACATTTTTCTGAAAATTGTGAATGAGAGGTTTCATCAGTCACTCAATGCCAGCACTTGAAAGAAACACTAGATGCCAACCAGTGGTGGTCTCCCTAATTAAGGAGGTGATTGTCCTGGCCTGCCGAGAGATGTAACATACCCTGCTTCCTCAACCCTCTTTAGCCTCCTAAATAAATATATTTTCCTTTACCTTGCCTTCTTCTTCTCCTTATTGATTCCTGTTGTTTTCTATTGTTTGATGTGGACTTAATTTAGGGTGTAGACGTTTCAGAGCAGGGAATCCATCTTTGCCTCCAAAGTGCTGTGAACAAGTATGGTGCCATAAAAATAATACTGGCAGTTGATACATGTTCACAGAAGTGTGAATTGGGGTGCGGATGCTGCATGAAAAAGGTGACCATTTATATCATCATTGCTCCCACTGTTATAAATTGCGATAAATCTTACGCAAAGTATGCCTTGTAAGGTATCACTGAAAAAGGTGTGATCTGTTGAACAATATTACCTTGTTTATATATCATTGTAAATGAAATTATGAATCTTTGCTCTGTGTGTGTATCTCAAACATACTGTGTTCCTTAGTAACACCCACAAGACAGATTTACATCCTGACCAGCCAACCCAGGGTGCTGAGCCATTGAGGAGAATCAGCTCTTCCAGGGGGCCCCACCCGAGTATGCCTCACAGGACATGTAGACAAAGATGCCTCATGACTCAGCAAGGCACGAAGAACATGTGATACCTGACTATGTTTGAGACTCACTTTCCATGCACATGGGCTGGGAGGCATAATTTGGAGAGTATGACATCATTCATTTGCCTCTTCCCTGCTCCACATCTCTGGATTGTGATTTCTAACAAAGAAAAGTTTTGAACAATGAACTGAAGACTCCAATCTTTGGGATGAACTGGAGAGACTCATTACAAACTGGAAGATTTAACACCACTGCTATTATCCTGACCTACAAACTCTGAAATAAACTGTAATACATATAATTCATGTTGACCTCTTAATAATTCTTTCTTTGATATATATATATATATATAAAATATAAACGATGATCCTTTAGTTTTTGCTTACTGAAGGATTGGCTACCAGTGTGTTTTTGGGTAAAATCTGAAGTATATTTTGATTGGACTGTATGTCTAGTTCTTTGGAATTGGAAGAACCCAATATATGTGATTTTTTGTTTTAATAATCATTTATCACAGAAGTGTGGTTTCCTGGGTGGTACATAAGGGGGCTAGTGGGCCAGATGGGACTAGTAACTAGTATTGTATTTTGGAAACACACATTTGTTACCAGCTTGATAAAATCTTATAAGAATATAACACCAGTTTGGGGTACATGACCTGTTTCTTGGCAATCTTATCTGGTATGGGACTCTTATGTCCCATACCAGGCAGCGTGACAGGTGGAATGAGATTGAAAGCCTAAGTAAATTCTTTATATCATGGTGTAATTTGAGCTCGTTCATGTCAGAGTTCCAGATTTAACCTGGACTTGCAGTCTGGGTTTAGTACAGGTTTTTAAGTTTACATGTATATTTTTGTCTGTGTTCTACTGTTATTCACCTGGTCTTTTATTTTCTTTAATTCTGTTTTCTTCGGTGAATATATGACTGTGAATACATGTCAGCAGAAACAACCTTATAAACAGGCATTGGAAGTGAACTACAAATGCATGAATCGCAAAACAGAACTCTGAAAACAAGTTATTTATAAAACAGAAGCTGGAAATAGAAAATAAGCATATGGGCGAAGTTCATGAAATAGAGCCTCCCTCAGGCAGGAAAACTAAAGCATAGTTTAGTTGGCTTTCGGTTTTTTTCTGCTATGACTTGTCACAAAAAATATTTCACTGTTGAGAAAGGCTAGCAAAAACAAAAGCTCTTTTTAATCAAACTGAAAAGCAATTGTCTAAGACCATCCTAGGAGAGGGCTGGACGTTAAATACTCACTGACCCCAACTGTTTGGTTAGTTCTCATTTATACAGCTGGTTTGCCATGGAGTCTGGTGTGGAAAATGACTGCATGATTATTTTTCTACCACAGATATGCAAATTCCTGTTCTCTGATTGACTGTGAATTATTTAGTAACCAATCAAAGCACAACCATGATCTTTTTGTTCTGTTCGTACAGTGCCGAGAACAATGAGGTCTTAGTTTATGCCTGCTGCTATGGCAATACAGGCAAATAAATAAGTAATAAAGACTATACAGATATTTATTGGTTACTGTAGCAGGTGAATCCTTAGGTTTCTGCTCTCACACATGCAACCTTGTGCCATAACAAACGGGCTGTCTTTGCTGCTCCCTCCCACTCTCTTACTGTATATGGACCTGGTTTGCATCTGGCCCATTGCTCCTGATGAAATGCTCCTCCTCCAACATTATTTTGAAAACATCTGCTTTGGTGGCATGTATGCTGTTGGGTGCAGAATCCAGCTATTCACTCCAGTTTCTCTCCCCCTCACCCCGCTATTCCCTAAAACCATTCTGGTCTTAATAGGCTTTGAATGGCCTCAAGATTTTACACAAATCACTACGAGAGAAAAAAGAAATACAACATTCTTCCTTCCAGAAGTGAGAACATAAAAGGACACACTGCTTTAGTCTGGTAATACAGATGTTAAAATAGTTACCTTTTTAGCTGATGGTTATCAGATATATGGGATCTTGTGGATTTTTTCCATTAGGAGGAGAAATTGATGATAGTTAGGTATTTCTTTGGTGCAATCCAATTTATTTACAAAGAATTTGCATAAAGTCCTGTTTCCTTGAACACAGTAAGAATCAAACAACAGGAGGCAGTTCGTTTCTCACAATTCTCACAATCCTCCTTCCAGCCAGGATTCCACCCAAAAAAGCTCTCCTTCATGGTTTTCTCTCAAGGTCATTCTGCACGTGATTTTCTAACTGTCTCTGTTTTTTTGGTCTGTTACTTTCTTCCTGCTCTCTACTTGAATGTGTGTGCACAGACGTGCACCTCCCCATCCTATCTCCACCAAACAATACTGGCTCACTGCATTAGCATTCAGCTCCCAGCAAAATCTTTACATGGTCATAGCCAATGTTTTAAATATCTTACTGCAAAAAATTGCCTGACCACTTTTATATTTATCCTGAATGAAGGGCAACTATCATGCCCCACCAGCTTCAATGAGGTTTAATCCAATCTTCATCATAACATTATCTATTGCCAACCCCCTGTGCTTTCTGTGGCAAATTGAGGGTAAATTGTGTGGCAAAATTCCCAGATTTTGTTGTAGATTGGAGATTCTGAGGTAACTTCAAGTGAATTCAAGAATGGAGGTTTTTGACTGTATTCACTATAAATATAATAAACCCAACCAGTACAATAGTCCTTATTTGTTTTCATATTACATTCTATTTATTTTACTCGGCTCCTAAATATACACTTTTCAGTGTGTGTCCAATTTTGTGTTAACAACAACATAACTGCATTGCAGATGTTACCAGAAGGGAATCTAGAAGTTTTGGCTTATGGGTGAGGAATAGGGGGGGATTTTGCAAGCAGAAAGACTTGAGGTTGTTCGGTATTAAGTAGAAGGCTCTGGCTATTTCTGCTAAAACGATGAATTGACAATGATGAATTAAATAATTAACAGTGACTTCATTTAAAGGGACATAATTGGGTTTCAGAGTAAACAATCCATTCAAATAAGTATGTCACATTATGATTCTTAGAGCTTGTGACTCATTGTCTGTGGATAGACTCAGGAAAGCAATACTGTATCAGTTACACATGGTTCATTTTTAGAAGGATACGGTCACAACCAGAAGGATTATAAATGTACCGGTAATTTAAAAATGAACCCTGTAAGCTTAGTTTCTGACACTACTCTTCAAGAAGTGAGTTCTGGTGAAAATTCCATAGCCACAGAATTGTGGGATCCACTGAACCTGATCACCACAATATTGTCCATTGCGTGTTGGTCAAAGGGAGAGAGAAACTAAATGGAAGGAAAGGAAGTCAATCTCTCTGAGGTAGTGGGTGATGTGTATGTCAAGGGAGGCAAAACATTTTACTGGCAGTTCCCGAAAAGTTAATTTATTGACAGAAAACAAGCACTTCCTCTTGATGTCATGGATTATTTTCAGGTTGTTGATTCAAATTTAGCCCAGTTAGTGAGTGTCTGAAGGTTTCTAGGTAGCCTATATAAAATGCAGTGACAATCTCAGTCCAGATTCAATGAGGTAGCTGTCCGCATTATAAAAATCTATCTTCGCAATAGCTCAGATTGTCAAATTCACATACGGGCATTAAGGCAGGGTTCTTTTTTATGATGGTCCTGAGTACTGGCACCTTTTTCTTGTGATGGTACTCAGGGGTACTGAGTATTAGCACTTTTTTTTCAACAGCGATGAAGCCCTGGCTCCTGCTGCCGCCGCTGGCCCCAGACCAAGTACTGGCCCTTTTTTTTTGTACTAAAAGAGCACTGAACTTAGAGATGGAGTCTGAACTCCTTTCTTATTCTTTCAGGTGATTCCTCTAGGGCAGTGTTGTGGTTAGAGAAGAAGTTTAACTGGTTAGAGATGAGTCTGTTGATGCTGCTTGTTCTATTCCTGTGTTGTGGCTAGAGAAATTAATTTTCCAAGGCTGTCAGTCTAGAACCTACATCCTTCTGACCTATGCTCTAGCCCAGTTTTTCAAGTTTTATTCCTTATAATCAGTTGAGTTTTGGGGCTTGTGGCCCCTCCTTCTGAGAACAGGCTGTTTGTTGTTTTGGTGGGTTCTACCCACCCTGTCAAGATTTAAATAGTTTGTACCTACTTTAAACACTGCATTTTCTAAGTTTTTAATTAAAAAAAAATATTTTTTTTAAATGACTAGAGAAATCATTGAAATCCTATGCCCAAGACACCAGCCTACTTCCATTCCTCAAGTTACCACTCAGTTCCTTCTCAGTCGCTGGCAGCTCAAGATGGAGCATTCAGTGTCTGCTGTTTTCCTGCCTTTCACTTGCCGTGAATTAATTCTTCTTATTTTTCTTTCTTTACTTTGTTATTTAGCTCATTGGTTAGTCTCCTTTATTTCAGCACAGCTGTGCTTTAAAGAGAGGATTCTCCCTATTTATTTTGCTGAAACTTTGGTTTCATCCTCCGACGCCTTTCCCTGTAGCCATGACCATTCCATGTGGCTCAGAGACACTCACATCTCATCACAGCACATGGTTTGCATGAGATCCAAAGGAAACTCTTGAAAGGACAGGGAGGTTTGGCTATTCCTCCTAATGGAGAGATGCCCAGCTCTGGCAGGGTCCACTCCCCTGCCACCCAGACATTGGCTGAAACAACTCATGCCATTCCAATGACCGTTGGATCCCTGACAACAGCTCCTCAGACAAAGACTTTGAAGAGAAAGAAGATTTCCTCTACTCCCCAGAAATCTGATTCCCAAGAGACCTTGCAAGGGATGCTGCTTACGCTCCAGCTGAAGTTGGTACTAAGCATTGGTACCATCCGAGAAGTCTGCCAGGTAGCAGAAACAAGCACCTACCTCGGTACCACCTGTCACATCTAGGCATCAAGATACACCCAGCACGTCTACTTGAGGCTGCTACTGTCCTCATTTTGAAGCCATCAAGCCTACCCAGACTTGCATCAAACTTTCTCACTGGTCTGACATCTTCATCACATGTGTGATTTGTGTCCAGAGATGTTGTCTTGTTGGCATCTCTGATACTGCATGCAGTATAACCTGATGGGCACTGATCCCTGTACTAAGCCCCAATGTGGATGCTTCATGCTACCATAATTGTCCAGCATTCTCTAGATCAGGGGTCGGCAACCCTTGGCACCACTCAGGCTCCCCCACTGGCCCCACATCCCAGCGCGGCCTGGCCCCCACTCACCTTGCTTCCCTGCTGGGGAGCACGGCCAGCAGTTGTGGCGTGGCTGATGGTCCCACCCCCTGCTGGGCAGGGTTGCTGGAGGGGAGCAGGGTGGGGTGGGTCATCCTGCCCAGCGCTGCGCTGCTGCAGGCAGGACAGAGCTGGCCCTGGCCATGGCTGGCAAGGGGGCGGGTCAGCTCGGCCCACTCGGAGCTGCTGCTGCTGGCGGGCAGCCTCTGGGGCCAGCAGCAGCAGCTCCGGGCAAGCTGAGCTGACTTGCCCCCTTGCTGGCCATGGCCGGGACTGGCTCTGTCCTGCTGGTAGCGACGTGGCTCTGGGTGGGCCGACCCAACCCAACCAGCTCTGCTCCCATCCAGCAAGGGGCGGAGCCAGCAGGGGCCATCAGCCCCGCACCACCGCTGCTGATGGGAGCCAGCCCCAGGAACCAGAGGCCGCCCGCCGGTGGGTGCCAGCCCTGGCCCCAGGTGGCAGGGCACCGAGGCCTGGCCCTGCCCCCTTTTGACCCACCCCCGGAACCTGCTGAGGGTGCGGTGGGCGGGGCTGGCACAGGGGCCGGCAATGGTTGCTGACCCCTGCTCTAGATTTCTCTCCTCAGGAAACCTCATTGTATTGGAGGAACCAGTCTCCTCTTTTAGGGAGCATTGCAAGACCCAATTCCCTAATACGATTTGGAAATCTGCAGTCTGAATCCCATCATATCAGAGCAGGGTTGGAACCTCTACCCTGGGAACCAGCACCAACACCAGAAGCTGTCTCACTTCATCCTGGAGGAGAATACTTCTTCTGACTCTGAGGTATCAATACATGGATCTGCTATGGCATTGTACCACCATACTCCGTGGAGTCCTTATACAGAAGAGGACTTCCCAGAACCCACTAACCTAGAACTTAAGGTTATTAATACCCTTGAGGACCATTCCCTTTCCCACCTCCTCAGTGGGCTTACTGGTACCCTGGGGACACTTTGGCACGTGCAAGAAAAAAATGCAGTAATGCAACCACTGTCATCTTGTGCTGATGACTTTAGAGCCTTCCAGGACCCAACGAAATGCACAGCAGAACACTTCTAGATCCTATTAGAAAAAGTCCAGGATTCTCAACACTCCATGGTGAACATTTTAAATAACACCCTGCCCAGGAAAAGAGCAGTGTAAATGGGTTGCCGGTGGTCCGGAGCATTCAGGCTCTGCCTCGGAGGAAGACCAAAGCTCTGGCTGGTCCCGCCCTGGAAAATGGCCAACAGTTGTAGTCCATAGACCAATGCATGTGTTTACAGTTACTGCTGATCGGTCAGCTTGTGTGGTGGGGCAAGGCAGGTTCAAGAATCAGTAGCCTCCCCCCAGCCCCCAGACGGGAGGGGGGGCTAGGGTTACCAGATGTCCAGCAAAAGGAGGACATGTCCTCCTTTTTACCTTCACGTTTCTGTCCGGCAGGCATTTTAAAAATACGTGATTTTGTTCGGCTTTTTACTTATTATTAATATTTCCATTTTTTATATGAAGCTATTATAAATTTTATGGTATTCCGCATTGACCAATCGGTGACAAGACCTACTGAACCTACGTGGTACGCTGGTTCCCCTCTACCTACCAGCTTTGTTAATAATCAAGCAATTTCAATTACGTCCTCCTTTTCATACTTCCCTGTCCTCCTTTCCATGCTTTGGTATCTGGTAACCCTAGGTGGGGCAGGCCCAAGAGTCAGTAGCTGCCACCTGGCCCCCGGGGGGCCGGGGCAGGCCCAAGAGTCAGTAGCCCCCGATCTGAGATGTGTGACAGGCTCAGACAGGGCAGGGACACAGGTCGAACCCCCAAGTGGCTCTGGCAGGAGGGGTCAAGCACTCCGGGTGGTTGGGAAAATGGGGGAGGGGGATGCAGGCCCACCTGACTCCATTGCGTCCCAGCCCAGGGCCCTGTCAGTAGCACAGAGGTCTGCCACTGGGTCAGCGGGGCTCCAGCTGCAACGTACAGACACAGGTTTGCTCCACTGTCAGCTGCACGGTAGCCAGCTGTTCCTGAGCTACTGCCTCCCACCCTGAGCCCGGGTACCTGGTTCCAGAGGGGGCTCCTCTGAGTCCTTCGGGTAGATTGCCCTGGGATCCCAACTAGGCCCTCCACGTCCATGGGTGGCAGATCTAGGAACTCCTCTGGGCCATCTGTGGAGGGCAACTTCTCCAGGTCATACGGTCTTCCCACCATCAGCTGCTCCTCCTGGGTGCAGAGATCCTCAGCTGAAGCAAGCTCCTTTAGGTGACAGGAGCCCAGTAGCTTCTCTGGGTCCTCAGCCTCCCCCAGCTCAGGGCCGTCCATGGGGAGGGGCCACCTGTCAGGGTACCGGTGGGCCCTGGGCCATCTTCCCCAGTCTCTGGTATCCCCTCCCAGTGGCTAGGTCCGGTTAAGCTGGGGAGGCTGTCAGGCCTTCTACCAGGAGAGGACAGGGGCAGTTCCCTGGTAGGGGCCTGGTCTCATCTGGTCCACAGCCTCAGAGGAGGTACATCCTTCCCCTGGGGCAACTCAGCCCTTACTGAGCTGCCAGGCTGGGCTTTTATACTTACCCTTCCTGTCCTGGCTCCTCCCCTCTGTTTCCGGGGCTGGAGCCCTGCAATTCCTGGGACTCTCCAGGAGGGGGGTTCAAGCCCTTCCTCAGGCCCAGGCTTGGAGGAAGGCCAAAGTCCCTTGTTACAATCACCCTATTAATTAATGAAGCTCTATTATTACCTGCACTATTTTTATGACAAACACCTGCCATTGCTCCTTCCATCTGCAAGAGGGCAGATAAAAACATATTATATTCCAGCCTAAGGAATGCTTTTCCCATCATCCTCCCAATTCCTTGGTTGTAGATACAATTAATGAAAGGAACCAACAAGACCTTCTCCTGCTGACGAGGAGTCCAATCACTTACACTCCTTGGTAGGAAGAGCTCTTCATTGGTGGCTGTTAAATTTCAAGTCACAAACTATCAGGCATTAATAGAGAAGTACGATTTTAACAATTTTTCAAAGTTCATGCACTTTATTGAATACCTCCTACAAGATCAAAAGAAACAATTTCAAGTCCTAATTTCAGAGGGCAAGTTAATAGCCAAAGCCTCCCTCCAGGTAGCCCCTGATGCTACTGAGATGGTCTCTAGATGTCTGGCTACTACTGTAGTTATACAGTGAGCATCTTGGCTGCAGTTTTCAGGACTCTCACAAAAAGTAAAAACTACCATTAAAAACCTTCCGTTGGACTCCTCGCTCCACATCCTTAAAGATTCCAAGGCAATGCTATGGTCACTGGGAATTTATGTGCCTGCAATAAAAAAAATTCTAATAGGTCTCAAACTGCACAGAGCTCCAGACTGTTCCAGTACCATCAATACCAGACTTTCAGCCTCTTCAAGGATGAGAGCCAAACCTCAGAAAAGGATACCAGCCCTTCCACAGCTACCCAAACTGTGTCTCCCTCTAAGAGACAGTTTTGTCAGCTTGGTTGAGGGCATCAAACAAACTTTTTCCTCGGATCCTCTTCTGTACAACTCTACCATCCATCTCCATTTGAAGACTGACTAAACTACTTTCTTCTCTCCTAGGAACACATCATCATATCAGACAAATAGCTATTAGAGGTGATCAGCATAGATTATTCCATCCCCTTCCACTCTATTCCATGTCTCTCCCCCTTCCCTTTTCAATGTCCCTTCTCAAGAAAAGCTCTTAAGGCAGGAGGTATAATCTCCCTTGCTCTTGGAGGTGATTGAATCAGTTCCACCTGAGTTTCTTAGAAGAGGGTTCTATTCCAACTATTTCCTAGTTCCCAAAAGAGGCAGAGGATGAAGACCAGTCTCAATCTCAGAAACTTGAATACCTATGTCCTTTCACAGCACTTCAGAATGGTGATGCTAGCCACGATAATTCCATCCCTACATATGGAGGACTGATTTGTTGTCCTTAACCAACAAGTATTTTTATATTTTGAAATAGGCTCAGGTTATTAGCAGTACCAAATCCTCCGCTTGGGGATTAAAAGTACCAAATCCTCATTGCAGCCCTGAGAGTCTTTATGAAGGTTCTCTTGCAGGCAGCAGCCCACCTACATCAGTGGGCATTTCAGTATTGCCAGACTTGGATGACTGGCTACTCAGAGGTCGTCAGCTCTAGAGATTTAATTGAAGATACTAGCTGTAGTTCAGTCCACTGTCTTCATGTCAATGTGAAGAAGTCTGCACTGACTTGGTCCAGGGGCTAGATTTCATCAAAGGTACTATAGACTCTCTAGTCACCAGAGCCTATGTACCCAAAGAGACATTCTCTTCTATGTCGAGTCTACTCTCAACAACATAGTGCAGCCTGCAAATAACTACAAGTACCTGGTGTTCCCCCCAACTGTACCCCAATGGATTGGTTCGTGTGGATTCACCAGATGCAAAGACCATTGAAAAAATGGATGATTTTTATTGAATGCCAGGGTGAATAACCCCAAGCAAGCAAAGCAAAGTAATAAGTGGTGAGAGCTTACGTCCCTTCAGCAGCCAGGGACCCCTGACAGCTGCAGACAACCCTGAGGAGGTTCCCAAGGCATCTTGGTCCTAGGTTACTGAGGCAGCCTGGTCTATGATCCTACGGCGAAGTCTGCTGGTTCTCAGAGATTATGCTAACATATAGTATTTCAGAAGAAGGCGGGGTGATCAAGCCCACTTTCCCTTCACATGCTCAGACCCAAGGCCAAGGTAACTTGAAAAAAACAGATAGAAAAAAGATACGTCACAGCCAAGCCTTGCAAAGCAGCAAAACACCTTATTATCAGGCCCCGGCCGGTTCACACAGGAGACTGGCTCCAGCTGGTGCTTTGGGCAAGAAGCCCAGCATCAATTCATGGTCCGGTTATTCATGGGAGGGGGGTGCGGACGCCAGCTAGCTGTCTGTCATAAAATCTTCCGCTTTAGTCCTATACCCGGTTATAACTCTTGAGTCATATGTCAGCCTCCACGTTTGTCACACCTCATGCTAGACTGCACTTCCAGGGCCTTCAGACATGGCTAAGGACTGTGTACATCCCAAACAGACACATTCCCCACTCTTCAACAAATGCCTCCCTTTTGGGATATGGGGCTCACATCCAGGGGGTCATGCTCCACATCAACGACCTAGATCTAAGAGTAGTTTGATGTGCCTGTTAACATTTCTTTCACAAGACCCAGGGTCACTTCATCAGGATAATGTTGGACAACAAACTACCAGGGCTCCAGCATAGACTTTCTAAGCAGAAACTTCCATCTGGACAATGAACGGGAGCTCCATGATTTTGTCTTCCACAGCATCTGCCCTACCTAGGGCCTACCAAAAGAAATACCAGATTCAGACCTCTCTGCTATGCCAACCAAAATGTTGCCCTTTCTGCTCCACAGCAGGATACGGCCACAACTTATTGGGAGATGCCCTGATAACACAGTGGCCTGCTATATGCTTACCTGCTTCTACCTCTAATTCTCCAGGCCCTGCTACAACTGTGACAGCGAAGAGCAAGGGTCACTTTCCTGCCCAAGAGAAATGTGGTATTTAAATTTCCTTCACCTCTCTGTGGTAGTGCCTCTCTGCTTTCCTCTCAGAAGTGTTCTCCTGTCACAGAACTCAGGGATCCTGATCCATCCCAGCCCCACTCCTTGAACCTGAAAGCATGGTTCCTAGCTGGTTCTCAAGCATGGGAACCTTTTCCAACCCCCATGCTGGCCCCTCCTCCCTAACCTTCCTGCAGCCCCCTCCGCTGAACTCAAAAGTTCCTGCAGCCCCCTCCGCTGAACTCAAAAGCAGTGGCCACGTCTGGAGGGGGGGGAGGAAGGCTTCCCAGGCATGCCACTGAAAATAGCCACTCCTGGAAAAAAAGTTGTTCTGAGCAGCATGCCTGGGGATGGGTCCAGGGATGCCGTGGAAAGAAGCTGCATGGAGTGACTCCACTCAGTGGCTTGCCTCGGAACAGGTTCCTAGGGGCATTGCAGAAAAAAGCTGCCTGGAGTGGCTTTTTTTGGCAGTGGCTGTGGGGGGAGGTCCCAGGCAGAAGCCATACAAAGTGGCTCCTTTCGGCAGTGGAACACTGCAGAGAGGAGTCTCACCAGGTGGCTTCTTTCCACGGCATGCCTGGGGATCCCTGCTCCAGCTGCCACCACAAGGAGCTGCTCCAGGTGGTTTCTTTACATGTTGTGCTGAGAGGAGCCTCCCGTGCCCCAGAAGCCCCCAGAAGAAGCTGCCCAGTGTGTCTTTCAGTGGCAGGAGTGGCTATTTCCATGGTGGTGCAGACAGTGCTGCGTGCCGCTCCAAATGGGCTTCTATGCTACTGTTAGCATGCATGCCAGGGGTTGCCTACCCTAAATGGGAAAACTGAGTGACCTCATAGGATATTTCATTGTTCACAACTTTTCTACAGAGGGAAGATTTCACTATGTCCCAATCCTCAATTCCTCCTTAAAGTTTCAGGAAATCCATTTACCATTGTTCTATCCAATGCCACATGCCTCCAGGAAGAAAACCAGCCTACAGGCACTAGATGTCAGGAGGGCTCTTGCCTTCTTCTTTGACAGGACTAAGACCTTCATGGCCTCTCCAGGGCTTTTGCAGAGAAGATGAGGGGACAGCCCATTTCCACACAAAGACTGCCAAAGTGGGTGTCAAGTTGCATCTTAACGTGCTATGAGGTTGCTGGAATACAGCTCTCTCATGGAGTGACAGCACATTCCCTAACAGCTCAATCCACCTTTTGAAAGATGTTCCCATAGCTGAAATCTGAAGGATGCAACTTAGTCCTTTGTCCACATGTTTGCCAGTTATTATGCTCTCTTATGTTCCTTGGCTGTGATTACACTTGTAAAGTTAAGTCGACTCTGTTAAGGTCGACTTTAAGTCAATTTAAAGTTGCCCTTGTTAAGTCGACTTAACAGAGTGGCTACACTTTAAGTCGACTTAAGTCAACCTTGTTAAGTTGACTTACAGTAGACATAGCCATCCACACTGGCTTTAAGTCAACTTGAGGCTTAAGTTGACCTTCAGAGGTGTTATTAAGTTGACTTAAGCTGTTAATAAGTTGACTTAAGGAGGCGCTTAGGTTGACTTAATAAAAGCCCAGTGTGGACGCAGCTTTGTGTAGGTCGACTTAAGCGTCCTTAAGTTGACCTAAGTTGCCAGTGTAGACGCACCCCTTGAGCTGACACAATGTTTGATGGTGTGGACCGCTAAACTTTCTTGAATCTGCCTCCTCAGCACTCCCTTCCAAGTTAGGTTACTGCTTGGGAGTATCCAACAGTAGAGCACATGTACTTGAAGAAGAATGGAAATTTACTTACCTGTACATTAACATGAGTTCTTCAAGATATTTTTTCGCTATGGGTGCCTCCGCTGCTGCAGAGTCCCTGGCTTTGTGGTTGAGAAGGAACTGCAAGGTGATGGGGCCATACCACCCTATATGTCCTCATATGGGAACACAAGGAGCTGCTCTGTGTAGTCGCAGGCCCATGGAAACAGGCATGTGCACATCCTACAACCAAGCATCTATAGCAATAAAATATCCTGAAGATCTCATTACTGTACAGGTAAGTAACCCCTCCATCTCTGATTTGCATGCAGAAATTGTGAAATTAGATTACCGACTACACAGTCTACAAGCACAAATAGTTGTGTAAATCAATCTTAGGATTCCTTTCTAGGTAGGTGCATAAAGTTGGGAGTCCACATTTGTATCCAAAGCACAATAGTACCTCATGAGAATCTTGCTATTTGGCAAAATGAGAAGGCCTACTAATGGTTTTAAATTCTTGCCCTGATGTGTTGTTTACAGACACAAGCCAAATCAGTCCAGCTGCTTCAACTAGTTGTGTGACTCAGCTTGCAAGGTTAAAAATGTAATAGAAAAACATAGGTTAGACTGTAAACATTGCATCATTGGCTCACAAGGAGCTGGAGACGCTGTGGCGAATGATCAGGAAGGAGCACACTTTAAATACACATTGGATTGTTGCCTGGAAGAAGGGAGGAATTCAGTAGCTGAGGTTTACATTACAGATCCTGTGTTGGATATTTCTGCTGATAAACAAAAAGTAATGTACTTGTCAGTCTGCAATGACAAGTACAGAGGTCTTGAGCAGATGGCCAGATTTCCTTTAGAAGATACTTTTCTCAGCTTGCCAAAAGTTGGGCCTTATCTGCTCCCGTTGACGTACAAAATTCCATTAAATTCAGCTAGAGCAAGGTGGGGCTTTTCAACAATATTTATGTAGCCAATATGTTCATAACTGGACTTACCACAAACCCTTTCTTTAGAATGGATGGGCATAAAATCAATTTCTTGATTTTTTTGTCAAGCATAAGCTGATGAGCCACGGGGAAAATTAAAATTCATCAACCGAATCACAGCTGCATTCAGGATAACCTCAGACAGCTTCTAAGATAGTAGAAGCAGTTGTAGGCAGCTAATGTGGACATTAGGAAATACTGTTTTGTTGGAAGAATTATTAAGACCTTTGGCTAGCAAACAATTAAAAAACATTTAAATGTAATCAAAAACTGCCAAGTAGTTTAAAAAGTTTATTCAGAAAAGAAAAGACTCAGGAAGACAAGGGTACACAACAGGTGTGGGATGGAAGAGAGGAAGATAATGAAACCATTGATATTGCATGCACAGAAACGTTTTTGAAAATTTAAAATTTCAGTGTTAAAAACACTTAAAAATTTTTAAATTAGTAGTGTTGGAAATCCAAAAAGAAGAGCCAGGAGACAGTACACGAGTAACTGTAAGGAAGTAGAAAAACTTGGGTCATGGGGAGCTCAGGCAGAAACCTAGCAATTACGCTATGGACTTCTTATGTGATCTTATCCAAGTTACTAAAGGCCAAACTTTCAAAAGTGGCCAGTGATTTTTAGTGTCTCCATTTTTGGGTACCCAAATCAAGATACTTTGGGACTGATTTTCAAAGGTGCTGAGGACCCTATGATTCCATTTGAAGCCAATGTGAGATGCTGGGTTCTTGTCAAATTTTCCAAGAAATACAGGTCTTTAGCTATGAAAATATAGATTCAAGAACCAAACTGTAGCCACTCACATCTGAAAATCTTGGCTTAACTGCAGTTTCCTTAACTGTAAAATGGAAATAATACCCTTCTCTCGGAGGAACTGTGAGGCTAAATAATGTTTGTAAAACACTTTGCGAACATCAGTTTAAAGGCCCTATAGATGGACAAAGTGTGATTATTATTTTATGAAGAGACAATGGCTGCTCTTGCTTTGTTTACTTTACTTTGTTGAAATATGAAAACATAAAGATGTTGTCAAAGGGGCCTACTAAATGACTTAGGAGCCAAGTTCTCTTTTCAAAAGTAACTTAGGCTATTAGAATACTACATTTCACTCACTCTCAGTTAAACTTAGTCTCCTAAGTGCCTCAGATGCTTTTGAAAATTGTTTCTTAGATACTTTTGAAAATGTTACCGAATAGTGAAAACTAGATTATTTTTAAGTTTTCCATTTTAATAACTAATGTTATCAGTCACTAGAAGTAGATAGTTTAATTATTTTTGTATTTCAGTTGCCCTCCAAAATTATGCCTATATTGAACAAAATGTTTTCATTGTGAAAAAAGCAAGTTTGTCATTTCATGTGTTTCAAAGTTAAATACCTCTTTGCAAAACTCCTCCAAAATGCAACAATCTGTAAGCACAAAAATGAATGAAAGAAAACTGGAAAATTTTTAAATAAGCCACAATTCCATACAACCCTATTTATAACACAGGTGGTTGTTGTCAGTGACTATGTTAAACTCCTATATATGCCTCCCACACACCCCAAACAGCAACAAGAGGTGTTCATATGTTCAACCCATGGATACCACAACGGATGTCTTCATTTGGTGCCAGATGCTCAGCCAGTTTACATGAGCAAAGCTCTAAGAAGCTCTGGGGAGCTAAGCCAATTTACTTTGAGGCTTTTGGCCCTAGACTTTTGGGACAATGAATTCTTTTCCAACCACATGTTCAAGTTGCATCCTGCTTCCTTTCACCTACTTCCATCTCATTCTTCACCTGCTTCCCCATTCTGTCAGTTTTATTCCTCTCACCTTTTTATTCTCCCCCCTTTTTTAAACTATATTTCGACCTGTCTCACCCTCCAAAAAATGATCGCTTATAACATCACTTTTATTATATATGGAACAAAATCAAAAGGTGGAGGAATATTCCATCATTAGTCTGATTTTATGGAACATGAAATTCCTTGAGTCTGCTCTTGCAGATATCAATCAGAAGGGAATGGCACAGGGTAAAGGTGTGCTTCTAGTCTGAAGTTTGCTCTGAGCAAATTTATATTCATTCACAGCAACATTCCTCACATCATTTCTCTCTCCCCCCATCCACATTTAACAGGTTTTGATTTTACAGAGCTCGATAACTAGAAAAAGTACAATAAAACCTCAGAGTATTTGCTTCTGCCTGATTGCATATGGTGGGTTGCCAGTGCAGTGTGCAGTTGACCTAGAATTTGTTAACTCTGGTGTTGGTAACATTGAATTCTATTGTGTCTATTGCTAACAAAAAAGCCCTGACTGACTTGTAGCTAAAGTCTCATGATCCCTGCTGCATGATCACCCTGCTTTCCAGTAGTTAAAGGAAACAAGACAGGTGTTCTATATGGTATCACAGGGTCATGCCGGGCCTTGATTTGTGGTTACGAAGCTTTGGCCACCTATGATCCTATTTCAGGGCTTGCACACACTACAGCCTTATTGCGCGGTAAGGAGCTTTACCATGCGATAAGGCTGAGAGTGTACACACTACGTTGCTTTTTGCACGGCAACAGCCCTCTTGCCGCTCAACAGGTAAACCACATAAACGAGCGTGGTTAGGCTTACCATGGAACAGCTGTTCCATGGTAGAGCCAGTGTGTACGCCAGGGGTCAGCAACCTTTGCTGGCCCCTATGCCAGCCCCACCCACCGCACCCTCAGCAGGTGCCGGGGACGGGCCAAAGGGGGCGGAGCCAGGCTTTAGGTGCCCTGCTGGCCAGGGCCAGGGCCTGCATCAGCCAGCGGGCAGCCAGTGGGCAGCCTCCAGTTCCTGTCCACAGGAGCAGTGTGGGGCTGACGGCCCCTGTTGGTCCTGATCCCTGCTGGACGGCAGGAGGGGAGCAGAGTGGATCGCGCCGCGTTGCCCTGGCCCGCCCAGAGCCACGCCGCTGCCGGCAGGGTAGAGCCGGGCCCGGCCATGGCTGGCAAGAGGGTGAGTTGGCTCGGCCCATCCGGAGCCGCCGCTGCCGGCAGGAGCCGGGGCCAGGAACTGGAGGCTGCCTGCCGGCAACAGCGGCTCCGGCCGGGCTGAGCTGACCCGCCCTCTTGCCGGCCATGGCTGGGGC
>ML685807.1:2566269-2653906 GCA_007922175.1 Pelusios castaneus | reverse complement strand
GAGAGAGAGAGAGAGAGAGAGAGAGAGAGAGAGAGAGAGAGAGAGAGTCCTTTCTATATTATACCACATGTATCTACAAGCTTACAGCAACCAGTTTGCACCAATTCAAAAAAATTGTCTGGCTTCCTTCCTATTCTATAGAAACATTTAGGTGCATATACACAGTGACATAGCTGTCTACTTGAGGAGGGGAGGACTCGTAGGCATTATATCAAAGGAATAGCAACTCCTCGGGCCATGTACACACTACAGACTTGTCCTGCAATAAATCGTTGCAGGACAAGCGAAGCGTAACCGTAACACTTTCCCCCATCCACACTATTCCTTCTAATGAAAAAGAGCATTCACACACTCCTTTGAATTTTCGTTAGAAGGAGCAGTACATGGTGGGCACCTAGCAGCTATGGGCTGCTATTGGTCTGTGTCTGTTGGTGTCAGGTAGCTTGCTCCTGCCTTTTTAAAATGTCAGTGATTAAGCACAGATTCTAAGGAGTTTGCCTGGTCGCATCCACCTACTGAATTTTGTTATTTTCAAGACCTAAAGTACCGTGAGGCTGACAGCCTTGCTATTGCCTCTGCAGCAAGCTGCAGGCACAGAGAAAGCAAGGAAAGATGCTTTTGCAGGCCATGCCTCATGCTTTCCCAGGAGGCAGGGAAAGATGGGAGGGGGGCACTATGGAAAAGATTTTGGGGAGGCATAGCCCACCCCTGTCTACAATAAAATCCACCATGGGCTTGCAGGACTGTTTTCAGTGAAATTCCATGCTCTACGTCAGGGATTGGCAACCTTCAACACAACGGTGGATGGAGGGTTGTCTGTAGGCCTGTTCCCAGCAGCAATGGACGTGGTGAGGGTCTGCAGCCCCATTTCCTGCAGGCTGGACCCACCTGGGAGAGGGGTTGGGCAGGGCCACATTGATGTGGGGAGTGTGCAGCATTGCTTGGAGCTGAGAGTGGTGTGGCTTCAGCCAGGCTGCTGCTTACCACTCAAACTGGCCACATGTGACACCTTTGGGATGTGTGCAGCAGGTTGCCAACCTCTGGTCCATGGTATGCATAAGATCAGACTAGCCCACCATAGTGGTTCTTTCTGACCATAAAGATCTATGAATCTTGCTCTTTCCTTCCCTTAACAAAACAACTGGGGAGAAATCTCTAAGAGAATCTTGTGGAAAGCCCTCCCTTTTCTGTAATTTTTTCCATAAGTGGGCATGATCACGCCATGTTAACAACTTAAACAATTTAAATAACAGCGACATTATCACTCTGATTTGGCTTCTGTATGTCTTCAAACCATTCAACAAATAACTTATTGTCTAATAAACAATTAGCTTCATCGTGATTTGCATTTCTTTTTAAAAAAGAAGTACTTTCTCCCATCTGGAATTATAACCAATAATATCAGCTTCCGCTCCAAGCTATTGGAATTCACTTTTTAAAATTTGAAACAGTTTCTTTCTGTGGTATGTTGCTAAATTGCCCAGGGCAAATCCAGAAATATATTAGATCTGTTTCTAGTACCTAATACACCAGGGGTTGGCAACCTTTGCTGGCCCCCATGACCTCATGAGATTCCCTTCCAGCCCTATGATTCTATAAAGTAAAAATGGAAAATCCCAAGTGTGTTTTGTGGGTTTTTTTCTTGGCTGTCTTTTTTGTTTAAGCCACAGTAACACAGAACCTAGTTCAAAATTCATTATCTAAGATCCTGTTAGACTCAACCTTCATGTTCTTTGATGGGGAGGAGGGAATAAACTGAAAATCTTTGTTTCATGCTCAATAACTTAGATCACTGGTTCCCAACTGCTTTGTCACAGGGGGGCCACAGATATCATTTTTATAACTTTGAGGGGTCACTAGTCTCTGCCAGCAGCTCCCCCACTGCAGCCAGATGGAAGGCGTTAGCAGGAGGCTGCCTCTTCATTGATTCCTGCCCTCCCCCCTCGCTCCTCCCCCCAGCTTCAGCATGGAAACTGCATGCATCTTGTAGCCCCGGGCCACTATGCTTGGGTCCCTAGCAAGTGGCTGCCTTCTGCAGCCAGGAGGATGGGAGATCAGTGCTTCCCTCCTTCTGGCTCAAGCAGAGACCCCCAGCATCTAGGGACCCAAACAGAGTGTTTTGGTCTCTGCTGGAGCTGGGGGAGGGAAGCACTGATCTCTCCTACCTCTGTCTCCAGCTGGGACCCCCAACACCTATGGACCCAGGTGGAGCACTTTGCTGTGCTTCCTGCTACAGCCAGGGGAAGGTAAGCACTGATCTCTTGTCCCCTTGGCTGCAGCAAGGAGCCTGCACTGATCTTGTAACCCTGTGGCAATGTGCTCTGTCTGGATCCTTAGTTAGCGGCTCCCTTCTGCAGCCAGCGGGAAGGGAGTGGTGGACCACTTTGAAAGGCCCCATGGGCCACTTTTGTCCTGCAGGCCACAGGTTGGGAACCACTGACTTAGATCAATGTTTTCCATTTCAGATACTTCTTGGGGAATCTCCTGCCATCCATCTGGGATTCCACATCTCATTTAACAATGTGGGAAAGGCAGGGTAGTCACAAATACCTACTGCCTGTTTGGGACACCCCACCCCCTTTGGATCTAGAACCTATGTTTTTGTTTCAGGCTCTCTGCAGATTGAGGCAGACATCACTGTATCCTTTTATGCCTGGCTTATGTTTTTGACGGTGTCGATGTAAACACAAAGCCGGGCTAGAAACATAGCTGAATCATTTTACAGGACATGGTAAGGGAGGCCAAAGCAGGTATTGCAATCGCACTGAAATCTGTTTTGCCCCTTTCCATTCACCTCCAGGGTGAGAATCCCTGACAAATAAAATACAGTTACAACCCCCAGGGAGACATACATTAAATGGTAGGAAAAGTGGATCTAGACCTTTCCCCTAAGAGTGTATGTAAATCTGTAATATGAACAACACTCTGGACTCAACCTGCACAAGGGGGCCCCTCTGTGCCTATAGAATGACCCATTGACTTCAACAGGGATATCACACAGGCATAAACCTTCTCTAGATTGCAGGATAGGGCCTAACAAACAGTTAGCAGCTGGTGATGTTGAGACCCTTCCCTGTAAATGTATAGTAAAGCAGAAAAAAATGCATCAAATGTAACTGGATCGGGACGCATATTCAAGTGCTCCCTTCCATAATCGGTAAAGAAAATACAAGAAAAATTTCTTTTAAGCTTTTATGATACCTGAGAAAACTCTATAATTTGAACTGTAATATTTGAGATTTTTTAGTGGAAAAATTATAGTGAGCCGGGGCTGTTCAATACGCCTTCAAACCAGGCTGAAAAAGCTGCTGCTTCCCTGAGCTATGAAACCTTCTGGGTCAGCCTGAGAAGCTGACGTGCGCTAAAAATCCCAACCTGCTGCCAGTTCAGTATGGTCATTTTAAGCTATTGGGGTTAGTTGCACAGCCCTGTAATAACAAATGTGTATGGCTCTTTTTAAGGTTAAAGGGTATTGTAGAACAGCCAGGGTGAAGCCTCAATTTGAGAAGCATGTTGCTTAAAGGTTCAGCCTACTGTGGAAACAAAAGCCAAGTGATCTTCTCCTTCTGCAATTCTAGAACTAGTTCAAAATGTCTCTATGGGGTCATTTTTCCTTGCAGAGATCTTCTAGAGCAGGGGTCTGCAACCCAAAAGATAAGAAGAGCCATTTTTGAAAATTCCTTCAATAACAAAGTGTTTTGAGAGCCACAATGGGTGTAGCCTCCTGGTGGGAGGTGCAGGGAGGTGAGCCAGGATTTCTGCTGCAGGGTCCCCTTATGCGGGGGGGGGGGGGGAAGCCTGGAGCTTGGCATGGGCTGCCTGTGGGGTCCCTGGTGGCTGGGGGAAGCCCAGAGCCAGGCATGGGCCTCCTGCAGGGTACCCCAGTGGCTGGGGGAGCCCAGAGCCGCAAGGGGGCAGCCAAAGAGCCGCATGTGGCTCCAGAGCCACAGGTTGCAGACCCCTGCTCTAGAGAGAGCTACCGTTTTTCTAACAGCAGGTTGCAGCATCTCTATCCAGCAAAAGGACTCCGAATTTAGGGGGCGTTTTCCAGGCAGAGCCCTTTTTTGTTTGCTGGGGGGGGGCGGTTACAGATCACCTCCCTCTCTGCAGCAGGGGACCCCTGCCCTGACACGCAGCTCTGGGGGAGCCTGATGTGAGGGGAGCGGAGCCCCCGCCCCGCGGTTCTATTGAGCGCGCACCGGACGCCTCCCACCAGCGGAGCGAGGCCTGAAGGCGGCGGGGGATGCGGGCACGTGGGAGGCCCTGGCCGCGGCTGTGTGGAAGGGGGAGGATAGAGCGAGGCAGGGCGACAATCCCAGCCCCGGCGCGAGGTGGGGCAGCAGCCTGGCTCGCGCTGCCCCGCCTCCCACTCCCGCTATAAGAGGCTGCGCCGGAGAGGTCGCCCGCACATGCTGGCAGGCAGCGGGGCGAGCGCTCGGGCAGCGGCGGGACTCCGGCCGTCGCCTCCTTCTCCCGGAGCTCGCGCTCCCCGCCCCGTGGCCATGAAGGCTCCGCGAGCCCGGAGCGCAGCGGGCAGAGGTGGGCGCAGCCCCGGGTTTGCAACGGGCGGGGAGCGCCTCTATCCCGGGAAGCCGCCGCCGCTGCGGAGCACAGCCGGGAGCCAAGGCGCCCCCCGTCCTGGGGCGGACCGCGACCTCTCGCTCGCTCCTTGCACCGCGGCGGGTCCCGCCGGGGGGCGACTTGGTCTCGCTAGGCGGTGTCGCTGGGGATAGCTCGGTCTCGGGGGGCATCGCTGGGGGGGGGTTAGCTCTGTCCTCTGGGGATGTCGCTGTCCTGGGGGGGCGGATCGGTGCCCTCGGGGGGTGTCGCTTGGGGGCGGCTCGGATGCCGCTGGATCGGGGTCGCCCTAGGGCTCCCTCCAGCCTCTGCTTTGAAGGGTTTCCGTGTCTTTCCTCAGACGCCGGGGACGGGCTGCCTCGGACGGACGCCGGGGAGCTGGCGGAGGTGCTGTGCGAGTTCGAGGCCGTCCTCGAGGACTTCTCCTCGCCCGTCCACGCGCGCCGCGGTCACTACGAGGAGCACCTGGCGCGGATGAAGCGGCGGAGCAGCGCCAGCGTGAGCGACAGCAGCTGCATCAGCGACTCCGAGAGTGAGACTGAGGGACCCTCCCCCGCCCCGACAGGCCCTGCCCTTCCCCGATCCCTCCCTGCGGGGCAGCAGCTGACCCCTTGCACCTTGCACTGCACGCCTTAAATGTCAGCGTTGCACACAGGTGGTTGATCGAGCTTGTTCCTGGGACAGGGACTTTCCTTCTAGAGCCTTGGCTCTTCTCACCCATCAGAAAGCAAAAACACTGCTTGGCTCCCTCCCCCCTTAGTATTTTGGTCCTGGAAGGCAGCTCTTTTCAATAGCATTTGGGGAGACAGTCGTACCGGGTTCTGTGAGCGAAACGAAATGTACGTTTCATAGGAAACCAGGGTCTTAGTGCTGTTACCTAGCAGTATTTATGCTTCGTTCACGTTGTTCCCTGCCACTATGTGCATTTAATTTTGCTGTCTTCTCTAATCACCCTGCACTTGATTGATTGCTTTTTGTTCCTTCCATCTAACAGCGGGTTAAAGTTGACTTGCAAAAAGGATTTTGTGTCCTTTTTTGCCTCTCTTTTATGATCCATAAAGAAATGTGGAAAATTTTATGTTTTTCAAATAGTTTTTTTGTTATTCTTCCCTCCTCACAAATATCAATAATGTCTAGTCTGATCTTCCCTTGTTTTGTCATCTTGGAAGTTTCAGTAATTTTCTTGTAAGTTCTCAAACCTTTAACTATCAATCATAAAGAGGTAGACAAGAACAAAAGTCCATTGGTTCCCCCCCCCCCCCCCCGCCTTTATGGTTTCCCTTAATTCTGATGAATCCTGGAGAATTTGACTATCCAAAAGTGAAAAGTCAAAGAGAAACACAGTGGTACTTGGGGTGGAAAAGGTCAGAAGCTGGAAGATAAGGTGTCATAGGAGGAGCAGTTCCCAGCTGGCTGGTAGACTACTGAGGCATTCTGTGTTTTGGATGCCAAAGACAACCCTAGTCCATTCTAGCAGGAGGGCTCTTGGTGACTTCATCAGTCTGTAGCTAGCTGAATGTTTACTGAACAAGAATGCTGTGTTTAAAAGTATTTTCACAAGAGATTTATAGAAATTCTGGAAACCACTTCCTCTTCTCCCTTCAGTGAATGGTTTTGTTTTCTGTTTTTGGAGTTGCCATTTTAAAGAGAATTTGCATCACAAGGTCTCGTTTGAGATAAAATATTTGCATAGTGCATAAAGTGTGCTAGTTGTACAAATAGTATTACATTAATACAAATAGTGTATTAAAAATAGGCAAACAAAAGATAGGGAATGGGCAATATCAAACAGCAAGCAACTGAATAAGAAAGTGTATCATATATTTGTTGGTGCTGAGATAATTGTTCAAATTTCTTTTTAAACATTTTTGATTCTTGCTTATCAAGGAGAATACACCAAAACTAACCCTAAAGCCCTGGAATCAATGATTAAGTTGTCATAAATAAGTTTAAAAAAAATAAACAAAACCTATTTTATTCTTAGCTGCTAATGCCTCCAACTCTATAGCATTTACCTTATAAAATTATTCTTTGATTTCTAATAAAAAAGCTTTTTTTACTAAAATAGTAAATTGTGACCAGATTCTTAACATAATTGATATTAACAGCATAGGGGAAGAAACGTATGCCTAAAAAGGAAAGTTCAAAACTATTTAGATAAATTAGATGTATGCTTATGAAATTAGTGATCAAACCAAGCTGAGGGAGGGGTTGTAAGCCCTTTTGAGGGCAGGAATACCATTTTAAATAACCTTGATAAGTTGGAGAAATTAGTCTGAAATCCACAACATGAAATTCAGTAAAGACAAAGTATTACCCTTCAACAGAAATTAATTGAATGCAGAACTACAAAATGGGAATAACTGACTAGGTATCAGTACTAAAGAAAATGATCTTGGGCTTAAGGTGGATGCAAACTGAACATGAGTCAACGATGTGATGCAGTTGCATAAAAGGCTAATATAATTCTGGTGTGTATTAACAGGAGTGTTGATGTAAGACAAGGGATGTAATTGTTCTGCCCTGCATGGCGCTGTGAGGCTTCACTTGGAATACTGTGTCCAGTTCTGGGGCATCATACTTTAAGAAAGACATGAATGAATTTGAGTACAGAAGAAAGTAACAAAAATGATACAAAGGTATAGAAAGCTTTACCTATGAGGAAAGGTTAAAAAAACTAAACATGGTTAGTCTTGAGAAAAGAAGACTGAAGGGGAGGGACCTGGTAAGTCTTCAGATATGTTAAGGACTGTAAAAAGAGGACGAAATTCAAGCGTTCTCCATGTCCACTGAAGATAGGACAAGAAGTAGTGGGCTTAATCTTCAGAAAGAGAGATTTAGGTTAGATATTAGGAAAATACTTTCTAATGATAAGGATATTTAAGTACCAGAAGAGGCTTCCCAGGGAAATTGCAGAATCACCATTATTGGAGGTTAGACAAAAACCTGTGAGTGATCTAGTAAGCTATACACAGTTCTTCCTCAGTGCAGGAGGCTGAACTAGATGGCTTGCACAGGTCCCTTCCATTCTATATTTCAATGATCCATTCCTGCTTTGCATCGCCAGTTTGTCAATATGGTAGCTTTGTATACGCTTTTTGTTTTTATTTCACACTTTAAAATGTTAGCAGTATATTCTTTGTGATAGTTAGGGTATTGGTTATGTTAGAAAGGCTATTGCTATCGCTCCCATAACAACGTTGCTTGTTTGGGCACCATCACTGATGAATGATCAAGCAATTGTCTTGACCCCTGACAATTGTGTGTCGGTGCCTGAGTCTCCGCAAAGTCTGTTCTTATACACGCCTTTATCTTGTGGGGCCATCTCTTATTTTGTCTGCCTCTTCTTCTCTTTCCCTGTACTGTTCCTTGGTGGATGATGATACATGGCCATATCACTTCAGCTTGTGCTTCTTCCTGGTCATCAGAAAAGCATTTCCTTCAATTAGTTAGGGTGTAGATAGTGCTGATGGGGACATTTAAAATGCATATAAATTACCAAAATGACTGCATGTGCTTCCATTTCTGTTAAATAAACATCATTTGAGCTGTATATACGGCGCTCTCCCTCTTTATTGAAGGCTGCTGGCATCTTTGAGGAGGCTGTTCTATAAGCCTGTGTTTACTGCTGAGTCTTTTGACAATAAGTTCCTATCCTCGATAACAATGTTGCCTCTAGGTGACTAGATGCCCTGATTTTATTGGGGCAATCCTGATACTGCATTTAGGGTTTTTTCTTGTATAGGCCTCTGTTGTCCCCCACCCCCTATCCTGATTTTCCACAACTGCTGTCTGTTCCCGCTACATGGTGGGAGCCCTGCTGTAGAAATTTCTGAAGCTTCTAGACTTTTTTAAAACAATGCAGTCTACCATGTTCTGATCAAATCTAAAAAAGACAGTGTTAAAACTCTGGTAGCTCATAGTTGCAGGTGTGTTGTCTACACTACCATTTTCATTATTTTTAATACACCAGTGCTAGTGGTGGAGAAAACTTGCAGAAAGCCCACTCTTTTTTATATAACGTAACTTCATTATTGAACTTTCTATTGTGATGTCAAATACTCCCATTTCATTTGGGAGGCGGAGAGACTAGAAGTGGAATGAAAGGTGCTTTGCTTGGTGCCCTGTGACATAGATTTTAATAGAAGCATTCTTCTACAGAGCAGAAGATACAGCAATAAAACAACATCCCCTTGCAAAACAGCAAGATTAGATTTGAATCAGAAAAACTAAAGGCTGAAGAAGACCACAATATAATTGAACACTTATGTTGTAAATCTGCACTTATTTTGCTTCAAAACATTAAGAAGCACAGACATAATTGGATGTTTTGGAGCAAAGTCCTGAACACCCTTGTATTGATAATGGTTTAACAAAAAAATGCAGGCTCCTCCTGCAGTGATAGAACCAACTTGCAAATTTTGTTTCTCTTTACATAAGTACTTACTCAGCAAATTGCCATAACATGGGCCATGCAACATTCTACCATTATCTGTTAGTGCTCTGCTTATGCCATGCAGATGAAGATATATTTGAGGAAGGGGAAAGCAGAAAGAGAAAATGAACTAAGGTAAATTTGGTACAAAAGTTACTTTAAATAAATTTTTAATTTTTTAGATCAACCTCTAGTCTTTAAAAAAAAAAAAAAAAAAAATTCATCCACCACTTTCAGATTTGTTGTAAGCCTGTGGTCAGGTATTTCAGTTTACTTGAAATCCTGTCTATACTGGTATGTCCTGCCTAGGTATTTTGCTTTTTGACTCTGTTATCTAGCTCTCTTAAAAATAACCAGTAAAATGTATTTCTTTTTCTGAAGACGTTGTGTAATAAAAGTAAATCCCTTTCCTGACCTCCCTGTACCATTTTGGTGAAGTCATAGATGAGTGGCAGTTTTTAATAAAGAGGGTCTTTCATACTAGAGAGAGGCTCAAATATCAAATGTAAATATAATTCCAGTTACACTCCCCTTGTCTTTCATAACGCCTCTTACGACTTGTGTTAATTACAAAAACTATTTCTATTTCTATTCGAACACAAGCTTCCTCTCTCAGCCCACCTTCTCTTCCAACTTGATCCTTTAGTGAAGGTGTAGTGACCGCTCTATTCCCATGGCCACACTTGCCTTAAATGTAACTGCAGGACCAAAGAGGAGCTGGGCTGTGTGGGGCCAAATTCTTTAAATAAATATCTGCAACAACAGCAAAAGAAATGCTGACAGTGATTTTTCTGAAAACTGTTTTGCTGAACAGTGTAATTCATATAAACTCTTCCCATCTTCATAAATCTGTCAGTGAATCACAGCAGAAGTACATTAATAATACAGTATTCATTTTCCAGTATGCTGAGGGACCTATTCTTTAGCCATTACTCTGTGTCTAACCCTTATAAAACTGTGTTTTTTATGGTGCGATCATACAAGTGCTTGCTATGGACCTTTGTACCATAAAATACAGTTCACCTACCTTCAGATGTAAGTAAAAGGGACACTGATTTTTGTGTACTTCAGTTTTGGCGATCTGAGATATCTTGGGCTAATTGTAAAAAGTATCGGGTAACAACAGTTCTGACAGCTTTTAATGGGAACTACAGGTTCACAGCATCCTCAGGCAGGGCATCCCAAAACTGAGCTACCGAACATCACTGGCACGTCTGGAAGTTTGTCTGTAGGTCTAGTAGTAAGTGTTTTCAAGATTGAGTTCAAAGAAGGAAAGACACATAAAATGTGTTTAAGCAAATATTGCGCTATTGATCTACTTTAATAGTCCATATAACTGGCAACCACCAATGTGATGTGGCTGTGAAAAAAGCTGGTGTGGCCCTAGGATGCATCAGACAAGGTACTTCCAGTAGAGAAAGGGAGATGTTAATACCATTTTACAAGGTGCTGGTGAGACCCCACCTGGGATATTGTGTGCGGTTCTAGTCCCCATGTTTAAGAAAGATGAATTCAAACTGGTGCCGAGGACTATTAAGATGATCTGTGGAATGCTGTAAAAGTTCCCAAGGCACCTAAGTTCCTGCCGTTGAGCATATCCACTGTTGTCTCAGGCAAGTATTCATTTCTCCCCATACATTGAGAAGAGCCTTGTGGATCACAGAGGAGTTTCCATGATTTGCTAGGCATCTAAAAGTTGGGGATTTCAACACTGGATCCAGGCCTTTGTGCGTGGCTCCAAACATACCTAACTACATAACTCAACTGGGTCTGTGCTGGTACTCCTGACACCACTGGTGGTTTAGTGCTGGATCAAAAGTCATTTTTTAATTTTGATTAGTAATAAAGGGGGAAAATAGTGACTAGTTGCTGACCTACCAGGGTAAATAGTACCTTCATGTTTCAGCTTAAGCCCTTAGTGAAATATAAAAGCTGTTCATAAGAAGCTTGTGTTTACAGGTATAACTTCTCAGGCCAAGTCTACACTATACATTTTTTTCTAACATAGTTCTGTTGGTCCTGGGTAGGATGACACATGTTTTTTGTGACTGACAGCTGTGTGCCAGTGGAAGTTTGTACTGACAGACCTGCTCTTTTGCTGGTATCTGGTATAGTTTGTTTCACTTGGCAAGTGGGTAGGATGGAATAAACTATGCTGGCATAAACACAGTGGGGGGTGGGGAGCAGATCCGGCAGGGGTCTTAGGCCAGGGCCTGGGGCTTCAGCCCCTGTAGCTCTTGCATTAATCTGGCTATGGGTATAAACTATGAACAGAGGCGGCCTTTGGCTATTGTGGACCCTAGGAAAAGGCCCTTTGCAGGGCCCCCTATAGGCCTATGGGGGACCCTCTGTGGTCCCACTCTCCCTTGTCCCCCCTTGTCACCCCAGTTCCCCCCTCTGGCCCCAGCTCCCCTGACATGACCCCAGTTCCCCAAGCCAGTTCCTCCTCCTGCTGCGGACGGAGGCAGATGCGGCTTTTGGGGTAGGGAAAGCAGGCGATGGGGCCCCTTACTGCTTGGGCCCTATGCATTCGCCTGCTTCGCCTACTCCAAAAGCCACCTCTGACTTTGCTGGCAAAGTACACCAGAATTGCTATATCAGCAAAGCACTTCCGGTGTAGACCTATTAGCCTATCTCTCCATTCATTTTGCTTTTTAAAATTCTTATCCTTAATTGAGAGCTTAAGACTAGAAATGCTTCACCGTAGCTATAGCATTTTATGCCCCCCCCAAATCTTATCCTTAATTGTGAGCTTGAGACTAGAAATGCTTCACCGTAACTATAGCATTTTATGCACGCCTGCCAAAAAAAAATAAATCTTGCAATGTAAACCATAATCTTAAAATGTTTCATACTTATTGTCACTGCTGTCACAAAAACCCAGTGAAAGAAATAATTTGATTTAGTCTCTTTGGTGACATTGACTACAATGTTGTAGCTAGATACCATTCTTGATTTAGGGAGTAAACTTTATTTGTCAAACATCTCTGCTTTCAAAATCAACAAATCCCACTCATGCTGTTGTAACTATTTATTTTCTAATTTCAAACCCAATTAATAATGTTCTATTTGTCATGAAAAGCTAGCATTTATTAGCAATCCTGCAGTAACACAACAGCATGAGGACATGGTGGAGAAAAATATTCCAAGGAAATAGATTGTTGCCTCAAGCTTCCAGCAAGATACTACGATCAGCAGGAACCAATAAAATGGCTGTAATGAAAATACCTTTTCACTGCTGGGTCTGTCTTGCCCTGCCCTTTGCCTCTCTGCATTCCAGTTTCTTTCCCTTTCACTATTTTTACTTTAGAAAAAAGAAAACATTATTAGACAAGGAACAGTTTAAATTAGAAATGTTACCTCACAACTAGCAAATATGATGGAGACTATAGGGGAAATGTGTATAATGAAGAACCATGATACACAATAGAAATGACAAATTCCAAAGTTGCTGGTTTCTCTGGAGCCCTTCCAGCCATCTTCAAGCCAGGAGGGTGAAGGGAAATGTGGAGCCCTTCAAATCTTCAAGTCTAGGTTGTGCAAACTGTCCGAGGGTGTACCCTCCAGCCTTTTTGTTTTTGTTTTAGAGTATCAACATGTGGAACAGAATGCTGATAGCTGGGAAATGGTGATTAAACAATACAGCAAGGTGTGAGCCTGTTTTATGTCTAAAGCAAATAGTGCTCTCTCCAGAGGGCCTGACAGCTCTGTTTCTTCCTAGATGAGCTTATTAACATTTATTTTTAATTGGCAACATCAGTACTATTAAGTACCCGATGTCATTTTTTGAAAAAAAAATATGGACTTCTAGAGTAGGGGTTGAGCTGTGCAGTCTGAGTAAAAGATCTGAACTGTACTTTGCACTGTATAATAAAATTCAATAAAAAGTTTGAACTGAACTTTGACCAGTATATTAATTTAAAAATGTGATTTAAATAAGCTTTAAAATGAAACTTTAAAATTTCCCTTGTGAAAACTTTAGTGATGAGATTTTCCAAAATGTTGTGTTGGTTTAAAAAAAAAAAAAGTCCTCTTGACTTCATTGGGAATAAAACTAGACCAGCACTAAGCACTTTTGAAAATCTTTCCATAAATGATCTCTTCTAGAACACTAAGATGAATATTTTTGTAAAATATTTACATAAAAATAAGCTGGACAGTTGAATATATCATTGCCTGTTTTAAAAGGGAAGGTTTGGAGATTTCCTTTTTCAGCTAATGACCATCCAGAAAGTTTCAATTGTTTTTCTTATGGGAATATTCTTTGTTTACATAGCCCTCCTGTGGGTTTTGGGTTTTGAGTTTTAACTGTATTCTGGAACAGTAAAGGCCTGTGAGAACCTTGTATTATTTCAGCAAAATACTATCCGCCCTTCTTTACGCCAAACCCTTCATTTTGCAGCTATTTGTTCATCCTAATCTAAGTATATCAACTGAACAGACTAACTCAGGTTCAGCTGGTAACTTTATAAAATGCCAAAGGCTTTACACGGTTACTCCTTAAAATTAAAGTCTTTCAGGCATCACAATTAAACATGCATTGGTTTGCCAGAGATAATTAGTGATAAGACTGATGTCACAGCTAGGAGTGTGAGAGTGGGGAAGAGCAGCAATGTGATAGAGGCTGATGCCAAAAGTTCTAGCTAGTGGATGTCAGGATGTTGGTGTGCTGCCTCTAGGATGATTGTGATGGAGGACTCCAAGGATCATGCTTTTTCTGGAGTGTGTCTTGAAAGATGCACAAAACACACAAACAGCACTGGTGAGGATGTTTAGGGAATGGCAAAGACTGAAGCTTCATTGTCCCATCAGTTTCTCTTTTCTACATCCAGACTAAACCAAGGCTGATATTTCATAACAAATGAAAGAAAGGGGATGTTGATTGTAATAAATATAAATCAGAAGCTAGGAATTGTAGAAAGTTGATAAGGGAATCAGAGACAGAAGGAGAAATCTATGGCAAGCAGAGTAAAGGACCATAAGAAGGAGTCTACGTATATTAAAAATCCTAACAATGGTATTGGTCAATCACTAGATGGAAATGGTACAATCATCAATAATAATGCAGAAAAGGTAGAAACAGTCAATAAATATTTTTGTTCTGTATTTGGGGGAAAAACAGAACACTTTTTCCGAACCACTGGTATCTTAAAATTAACAAGAGTCCTGTGGCACCTTAAAAACTAACAGATTTCTTCGGGCATAATCTTTTGTGGGCTCCAACCCACTTTGTCAGCTGTACACAGACTAACACGTTTACACCTCTGGAAATTGTCACTAGTATCTTAGGAGGATGTTAAATAGCAGTTACTAAAATTAGACATTTTAAAATCAGAGGGTCTGGTAATTTATTTTAACAAGAGTTTTAAAGGAACTCACTGAGGAGCACACTGGACCACTATTATTCATTTTCAATAAGTCTTGGAACAGTGGGGAAGTTTCACAAGACTGGAAGAAAGCTAATGTGTCAATATTTAAAAAGGGTATACAGGATCACCCAGGTAATTAGAGGCCTGTCAGTCTAACATAGATCAAATGCAAGATAATGGAGCAGCAGATACGGGTAATATAATAAATGCCAATCAACACGGGTTTATGGAAAATAGATCATTTCAGACTAATTTGGGGTTTTTTGGTTGAGATTACAAGTTCGGTGGATAATGGTAATAGTGTTGATGTTATAACACCCAGATTTTTATATGCTGTTTAATTTGGTACTTACTTCCACTTGGTATTGTTGTCAGAGGCTCCCGGTGTGGTGCTCTGCTCTCTCCAATGTTGGTATCACTCGGCTGCGTGCGTGTGTTCCCTGTAAGCGCTGCCCCAGCTCCTGCAGATAGCTGACACAGCAGACCCGAAGAGAACCCCCAATAACCACAGAGTCTAGTAAGGTACGAAGGCACGTCGACCAGGTTTATTGTCACGGTGGATACAGCAGCAGTTTCCCTGGAGTGCTCTAAGACTCATCCAGAGACACACTGCGGATACTGACCCTAAGACAATGGACTCGGCTCAGTCAGTGGCGGGATCTTCCACTGCCCCCTAGGCCGGACCCCGAACACACCCCAGAAATACATTTTTATACACTCAGATGAAACTTTCGTAATGTTTCTGACGTATTGAGGTTCGGCCCCTTGATGCGGTTAGGTGCCGCCTATTACCTTGTACACGTTGGTTTTACCTATCCATCATGTTTCTGGTACTGGGAAGGGTCAGCCTGTTCTTTCTTATCTATGGAATGTTCCTGGATGTCTTGGTGCCTGGTTTATGGAATGTGCTGAGTTGTGCTTATGTAACTCTTGACGTATCTTAGTTTAACAATATCTTGACATTACTTTGGTTCAGGCTAGAGGCCTTATATTGGGCCTATAACTGCTTAAGGGCCTTGTACTGGGCCTGTATCTACTACAGGTATCAGGCCCCACTGATGACAATAATCAGCCATAGCCACCGTATCTGCATTCAAAACACACTCAAGTACGTCGAAGGAGTGTAACTGAATGCCAAGGCATCTGTTGTCTGCATAAGCAAACGTGTGAGACCTGGTAGATTGTAGATCATTTGAATATAGGTTGAATAACATTGGAGATATAACTGATCCTTGCGGGAGGCCATTGTTCTGGTGCCTCCAACCACTTGTTCTGTCACTAATATGCACGTGGAAATAGCAGTTTCTCAAAAACAGAGCCATTGCCCACACAGACCAACTTGGAATAGTTGTAGATGGGTTCACCAAAAGCCGTGATACTGCTAGACCTGACTGGATGATGACAATTCCATTTTGTGGCAACTTTTGAGGTTTCAACATTTGTTTTTTGCTCCACTTTTGAAAACAAAACCTTTAATACGTTTATGAAAAAGCTATTTGCCCCCTCTTTGCTCTGGACCCCAAACCCTTTCCGGTTGAAGCTTTGTGGAAACTGATACGTCTCCATGAAACAGCATATTTCAGTCAAAAAGGTTCCAACCAGCTCTACTGAATAACCATTGCAGAATGGATTGTCAGTACTTTGACTGCTTGGGAAATGGGGAGAGAAAAGTAAGTATTCAGGAAAAGAGGCAGGTTTGTTCTCCCATCTGTCTATCTCTATAAACTGAATAGGAGCTTGTGAGCTGACATGCTTTAAGTCTTTGTTTGAAATATAACATTGCTGTATGCAGTGTCAGGATGCTACAATGAGGACATACAACTCATTCAATTCAACTGGGTCTAAAGCTTTAAAACAGAAAATTGTTTGAAATTAGTTGTATTCTCTCTAATTGTAGTGCACTGGAAATGTTAGTATTTAGGTAGTCTGCTTCCCCAGTGTTTCAATGGATTAGTCTCTTGTCCATAGGGCTGTTTATATGAGGTGCTATGAGTTGTTTGACTTAATTATAACGTCAGTGTTTATGCTGCCATAGTTAAATTTGTCTGTATTTTCCATTGCAAATACCCTGGTCATGGGGCACATAACTTGGCTATAAAAATGTTGTTTTGGTTGAAACTTGGTCTACAAACTAATCTCAGGAGGAAATGTAATATTTTAAATGTCATTTTCAATCTATTGGATCTTTCTTGACGTCTAATACAACAGCAGGATCACATGTATAATTTAAAGGGCAATATCAATTGGATTTTTGTTTTTTAGATTGGATCACTTTAAAAAAAACGGTGTCTGAGGGACCACAATTTAAATAGTGTATTTAGAAGTTTGCTGCATGGTTCTCAGAACTTTTCTGTAATCACAGCTGTGGGCAAAGTTGGGCTGGGCCTGTAGGAGTGAAGAAGTCAAACTGTAGTCCTAAAAGAAGCTAGAGATGACCAACTCCCTCTAGCCTTTTGAATGAGGAAGCCCAAAAGATGGGTTTCATGTTGGTAGGCTGCATTCGCATTGCTTTCTAGAGAACAGCAGTGAACCTGTTGCATTTCTGGATGAACCTGTGGAGTTTGTAGGAGGCCCTGCTAATTGAATAAGAACCAAGCTGAAGCTGACTTCCTGCACTACAGAGGCAGTTGAGAGATACCAGGAATGTGTAGATGGTGGAGGAGTAGCAAGCAAATATGCAGAGCTGAGGCCCTGCATTTGCTTTCTTTGCATATACCTCAGCAGAGGAGGAGGAGCAAGCAGACAGAGTTAGCATGACATTTAGGCCTGTGGAAAAATTCTGTTGGCTGTGTGTTATAGCTAGCTAGCTCAGCCTAACCTCCATTCTAGTTGCAGCTAAGTCAAGGGGAGAATTCTTCATAGGATCTTCTAGTTACCACCTCTCAAGGGGAGTGGAGTTACCTTCAGTTGCTTTAGCAAGTGTATAGGTGCTAATTTTTGTTTTTGTTATGGGCGCTCCTTTCTGCCCCCCTCCTACTGTAGGTGTCAGCAATGGGAAGAAGAGGGAGCAGAGAGGAGCGAGTGGCAGGTGGGGGGAACTCAGGAGAAGGGGCGGAGTGAGGGCAGGGCTTAGCCTTCCCAAGCCTCCTGTACCCAACTGCCTGTGCTGTGATCATGAGTGATGAGCACCTTTTATTTTCTTTCAGAGGGTACTTGAGCCCCAAAGCACTCTGAGGGGGCGTCTACACTGGCAACTTAGGCTTAAGTCAACCTACGCAAAGCCAGATCCACACTGGGCTTTTATTAAGTCAACTTAAGCGCTTCCTTAAGTCAACTTATTAACATCTTAAGTCGACTTAATAACACCACCTCTGAATGTCGACTTAAGCCTTGTCGACTTCTTAAGACGACTTAAACCCAGTGTGGACAGCTATGTCTACTGTTAAGTCGACTTAAAGTTAAGTCGACTCTTAAGTTGACTTAACAAGGTTGACTTTAAGTCAACTTAACAGAGTCGACTTAACTTTACAAGTGTAGACATAGCCAGAGTGTCTACGGCATAAGATACAGCAACTGTGCCACTGTGATGATTGTAGTGAAGTCATGCCCAGAGAAACACCAAAAAACAAGCACATCTATATTGCCTGGAGGCCTGCCATTTAACAGAATCACTATCCATACTGAACAGAGGCCATTGCCCTATAATGGGATTTAAGTTCGTCTCCTGGGAGATGTCCTAATTAAATGGAGTGCGTTATCGAATTCAAATTAAAATGTTAGTTTTGTAGAACTACATTTTTCAGGTTGTTGGCTCCTAATGTGGGAACTGGCAGCTTTTGATATCTTTCACACAATAACTCCTCTTCTGTTCACTGGAGCTGTAACTAATACTTTTCAAGAACTAGGTATCATGGGACCATTATTATGAAAAGAGGCAGAGATCCGCTGACCTCAGAAAAGTGCTGATGTTGTTGAAAAAATCCTAAAAGATTTTCCCCACATCCCAAACCAAAGAACATTTATAAGGACATTAGACCCACAGCTTTCCATAACACATTCAGTTTTCTCCATGGGTAATATAAAATAAGAGTGTAGCATATCATCCTTGGAGTAGTAATCAGGGGCTGGCATCTCATAGCCCTGTATAAAATAGTTATTTTAAAAAAAGATCCAAAGATACAAGATTAAAAAATGTAGAGGCCTTTCCTATGCTCCTGCTCACTCCTCTTTACTTCCTCTCCTCCCTGTTGCTTGCCCTTAGGGCAGGAGGGGGCAGAAAGGAGAGAGTGGAGGGGAATGTTTTTTCAGAGATAGGAACAACTGAAGTTTCTCTCACCAATGGTGGTCAGATTATGTGAAGTCTCAGAAATGGCTGGTGCTAATAGAGGCTGATATGCATCTCTGCTCTCAACATGATCTTGCATGCTACCTTAAATTACTCCACATTGTACTTATTCAGCACTCACAACTATACTGTTGTAACCTGCTTTGTGAGGCCATGTTTGCTCTGCTAGCTTGCTACACATTTTTGAATAGTATTTTGAAAACAGTTTGGTTTTTCACAGTTTGCCTGGCTGTTGTGAATCTGGCAAGGCACATCAGTCCTTTCACTGAGGTGGGGTAACTAATGATTTTGATAGAATTATCAGAAGGGGTAAATTTGACCCACTGTGACATTTTTCTCTCCCACCCTTATTCTGGACTGTTTCCAGATTAAGTGCTTTTTAACAATTAGACTTTGAAACATTAGCTTTGAAATCATGGATAATCTTAACGGTCCCTTCTGGCCTTAAAATCTCTGTATCTCTGAGTTTTATAAGCTTCCAGGCATTCTGCCTGCTTTTTCTTCTAGAAAGATTTTGTCTGAGGCTACAGATGTTTACTTTTTAAAAAAAGGTTATTGTTATAAACTTGTCGTACACATTGTTTTTAATTTCTAATGCTTAGAATTCATCTCACAGGTGCAGATTCACTCTGCAGAAACAGTTTTAGCTTCAGTGATGAAAAACTTAACTCTCCAACAATATCAAGTCCAACTCCAACTTTACCATCTCCAGCAGTAACTCCTTCTAAAGGTAAATCTCATAGTATTTTAAGTGTTCAAGTTTCTTCCGAATGCTGAGGAGTGCAGACTCATCTCTGAATATGTAAATCTACTCATATTTAAGACAACAGAGTCCTGTGGCACTTTTAAAGACTAACAGATTTATTATCGCATGAGCTTTCGTGGGAGAAGAAAGCTCATGCGATAATAAATCTGTTAGTCTTTAAAAGTGCCACAGGACTCTGTTGTCTTTCTACAATAGACTAACACGGCTACCCCTTTGGAATTATACTCATATTTAAGACAGAGCATGACAAAATTGGCTCCCAGGTAGGCACCAGCAATTTTATTTTTGGTCACCAGAGGGCACTCCTCTGCTGCATTTCTGCAGCAGAGCTAGGAGCCAGGCTATAAACCCCAGTTGCTATGGTGACCTGGCTCTCAGGTTTTGTCAAGCCCCGATTTAAGATGAGAACAAACTCCTGAGTGTTAGTATTAAGACTGCTTCAAACATAAGTTGTACTAGTATCCGTGCTAAACACAATGGCACAATGGATGTGATGTCTGCAATAACCACTGATTCACAAGGGGGCCTGCCAACCCTGTTAACTACAAATCTACAGCATTAAAGGAAACATTAGATTTTGGCTGATCTAAAACTGCAATGTATCTCACTAAATACTTCATTGAATGGGTTTATTTCAACTGTAGACTTAAACTCAAATTACAGCTTGAATGTTGCCTAAATTCTCCCATGCACACAAAAACACCTAACTTGAGTACAAGGGTGTTCTTAATTTGAGTTGCCTGGTCTTGTCTACAAAGCGAGTTAGCACAACCTATCAGCAACTGAGACAATCACTCTGTGCCGGTAGCCCCATTGCTTTCTGTAGTGTTCATTGGCCCTTTAAAGGGTCAATATTCAACAGTTTGCTGCTTTCACTGAAGTTACCAAACTGTTTTGTTTAAACTCAACAATGGATTAATTTAGATTACAAATTACAGCAAGTTAATTTAACTACAGAGAGAGGTTTTGAGTACAAGTATATGATATTAAATCAGAAATGGTTACAAGAAAAATAGAGATAAAAGGCTTTCTAGCAGCTAAAACTTAATGAGCTAGACTTGGTTCAAGTTAAAATCCTTACCACAGGTTCTCAGCCATGTGGCTGACCACTTTCTCAGATCAGGATCTGCCCCCAAAGTCAAAGGGCTGGTTCCTTTGTTCTCTTAGATGAAAGAGAGTGAGAGCGCCTTGGAGGTTTTTGCCCCCTCACTTTTATAGTCCAATTACCCTGTGAAAGGCAATTTCCTAAGGATTTCCCACAGGTAAAGTTCATTCTAGCTGTAAGGAATCAGACTTGAAGGCTCATGCTGACAGAAGTTCCATGCTATTGTTTGCTAAAATGCACATCGGTCTGTTCTTGCTTTACTTCATTGCTAAGGAATGGCCACTTGAGAGACAATTGCCGATCAGCTTTGATGACACCTGGTTAATGGTGTCAGCTTGTCCTTCGTCTTTGAGGAAACCAGTTTACCCACTTTCTTGCCTTGTCTGTTAAACATATCATAGTCATAATTTCAGCTTATGTTCATAACTCTTAATAAGCATTTTCTGTACACATTACACAGGCATATGAATGATCAGTGTGTTATTAATTCTTAAATGATGCCTCAGAAGGCTTATTTTGCACAAGTATTATTATATTATGTATAGGGTGAGAATACAGAGGTGCTCAGGGTCAAACCTACCCATATGTGAACATACATGCTGTCAGGCCATTTAATTTAAATTCCTTACTAAAATAATCTCAGGCAATATTAAGGCTATGCTATTGAGCACCCATTTCAGGGACTGTGGAGGGATTTACTTAGGAGGAAAGATAAAAAGCAACATATGTAAAGTTTGATTAAGCCATTTAAGCGGAAGTGGGAATATAATCTTACAAACATCAAAAGGCTGTAAATAATAGAGAGAGGAACTATCCATTTATCACCTAGGAGGTAATAATGAGGAGTAATGGGATGCAATTAAAATGGCAGCAAAAATTTAGCAAAGAATTAGGTTGACTATCAAGATGCTGTTCCTGATTGCAAGTTTGATTTGGCTGTGGAATTGTCTCTAGAAGGAAGTGATGGAAGCCAATTGCAATATTAAAAACTGAATTAGACAGAACACTAGAATATGAACATAAATAATAATTCTAGCACGGAGAGGACATCTAACAGTGGTGGAAAAACGTAGCTTCTAATTTTTAAGGAAACAAAAGAGGTTTGCTCAAATTTCATCATGTGAATAGCTCCCTAAACTAAAGGAATCAATATTTTAGGTCAGATATCAGGTAAGTCTTTTCTGTTAAGTGTTTGGTCTCCTGCAATGTCCAATTAAAGGAAGAGGCTAAGAGATCTTCTTTGAAGATAATCAAGAAGATACTAGATACTCCTGGGATTGTTGTTGGGAGGAGTTCTTCAAAATTTAAATATCTTCTAATGGCCTTTATTTGCCTCAGTGACAAAGGTTTACATTTGTCACTTATAAATGGTGCTGTCTTTATTCTCTTATTTTGCAGCAAAGCTTGGAGACACAAAAGAACTAGAAGACTTCATTGCTGATCTTGACAGGACATTAGCAAGTAAGTAAATTCACTTTGTGTGGTCCTTAAAAATGATTGAAGTCAAAGGATTTACAATACAAAATGCCAGTGGAGAAGAGATTGGGGAGGGAATAGTATTTTTTACATGATTTCATTTAAAATATTAGAGTTCTTTTTACTTCTTTTGTTGTGGGAGAGGTGATGGCGTAGAACATGAGGACAGATTTGCCTTTGTCCACATATTTGTAGAATCATATAATCTTAGGGTTGGAAAGGATCTCATGAGGTCATCTAGTCCAAACCCCAGCTAAAAGCAGGACCACTCCCACTAAATCATCCTAGCCAGGGTTTTGTCTAACTGGACCTTAAATGTTTCCAAAGATGGAGATTCCACCACCTTCCTAGACAACCCATTCCAATGCTTCACCACCCTCCTAGTGAGAAAGTTTTTCCTAATACCCCCGCTGTAATTTGAAACCATTGCTCCTTGTTCTGTCCTCTGTTACTACTGAGAACAGCCTAGCTCCCTCCTCTTTGGAGCACCCCTTCAAGTAGTTGAAGGTTGCTATCAAATCCCCACTCAGTCTTCTTTTCTGTAGACTAAATAAGCCTAGTTCCTTCAGTCTCTTCTCGTACGTCATGTGCCCCACCTCCCTAATCATTTTCGTTGCCCTCCACTGGACTCTTTCTAATTTGTCCACATCCTTTCTGTAGTGGGGAGCCCATAACTGTACACAGTATTCCAGATGCGGCCTCACCAGTGCCAAATAGAGGGGAATAATCACATTCCCTCGATCTGCTGGCAACACTCCTACTGATGCAGCCCAATATGCCATTGGCCTTTTTGGCAACAAGGGCACACTGTTGACTCGTATCCGGCTTCCCGTCCATCATAACCCCCAGGTCCTTTTCTACAGTTCTGCTACTTAGCCAGTCGGTCCCCAGCCTGTAGCCATACATGGGATTTTTCTGTCCTAAGTGCAGGACTTTGCACTTGCTGAACCGCATGAGATTTCTTTTGGCCCAATGCTCCAACTTGTCTTGGTCTCCTTGAATACTGTTCCTGCCCTTCAGCGTGTCTACCATTCCCCCCAGCTTGGTGTCATCTGCAAACATGCTGAGCGTGCAATCTATCCCATCATCCAGATCATTAATGAAGATGTTGAAAAGAACCAGCCCCAGGATCGACCCCTAGGGCACTCCACTCGTTACTGGTTGCCAACTAGACCCTGAACCATTGATTCCTACCTGCTGAGCCTGACAATCTAGCCAGTTTTCTATCCACCTTACGGTCCATTCATCTAACCCATACTTCCTTAACTTGCCAACAAGAATGCTGTGGGAAACCGTATCAAAAGCTTTGCTAAGGTTGAGGTATATCACGTTGATGGCTATTCCCACATCCATGAATCCTGTCATCTCATCATAGAAGGCAATCAGGTTGGTCAGGCATGATTTGCCCTTGGTGAATCCATGCTGACTGTTCCTGATCACTCTATTTTCTTCCAAGTATTTCAGAATGGATTCTTTGAGGACCTGCTCCATGATTTTCCCAGGGATTGAGGTGAGGCTTATTGGTCTGTAGTTCCCTGGATCCTCCTTTTTCCCTTTCTTGAAGATAAGTACTATGCCTTTTTCCAATCATCTGGGACCTCCCCCGTTTGCCATGAGTTTTCAAAGGTAATGACCAGTGGCTCTGATATCACATTGGCCAACTCCCTCAGCACCCTCGGATGCACTTCATCCAGCCCCACAGACTTGTGCACATCCAACTTCTCTAAGTATCCCTAGCCTGACCTTCCATCACCGAGGGCCGCTTTCCTTCTCTCCATTCTGCATTACCCAGTGTAGTAGCCTGAGAGCTGACCCTGCCTGTGAAGACTGAGGCAAAAATAGCATTGAGTACTTCAGCCATTTCTGCATCTTCCGTCACGAGGATGCCTGCCCCATTCAGTAAAGGATCTACACCACCCCTGATCCTCTTCTTGTTACTGACATACTTGTAGAACCCCTTCCTGCTATCCTTCACATCTCTTGCTAGCTGCAACTCCAATTGCCCTTTGGCCTTTTTGATTTTATCCCTGCAGGCCTGAGCAATATCTTTATATGCCTCTCTAGTCATCTGTCCAAGCTTCCACTTTTTGTAAGCTCACCGCAGAGTTCCCTGCTAAACCATGCTGGGCGCCTTCCACATTTGCTGTTCTCTCTGTATATCAGAATGGTATCTTCCTGTGCCCTTAGCAGAGTTTCTTTAAAATACAGCCAGCTCTCTTGGACGCCTTTCCCCTTCAGACAACAGAGTCCTGTGGCACTTTTAAAGACTAACAGATTTATTTATCGCATGAGCTATCGTGGGAGAAAATCCCACTTCGTCTTCAAAGCGTCTGATGAAGTGGGATTTTCTCCCACGATAGCTCATGCGATAAATAAATCTGTTAGTCTTTAAAAGTGCCACAGGACTCTGTTGTCTTTCTACAATAGACTAACACGGCTACCCCTTTGGAATTTCCCCTTCAGATTAGTCTCCCAAGGGATCCTGCCCATCAGTTCCCTGAGGGAGCCAATATCTGCTTTTCTGAAGTCCAGGGTGTGTGTTTTGTTTCTTTCCTTTCTTCCTTTGATTGGGATCCTGAATTCTACTTGTACTTTTAGGTCTCCTTAGTCTGCTTTTCCTGTCAGATAGTATGATCACATGCTATATAGAAACTCTCATTTATCCATTCTCCTCCCTCCTTCTCACTTTTTTGCAGCTGAACTCAACTTGATTTTGACTAATTCTTACATATAGCATTTTTGGGACATAAAATGAACTGAACCATATATTGTCAAGTTGCTTTGATAGTGCCCTTATGATGCAAGCAAGAGTTCTTCAAAAACTGATTCAACAAAGTGAAACATAGGCTTTTGTTTCATGGCCCTGTAAGTCTAAATAACTGGGTAGTCACTACAGCTGACTGGTAGAAATGTAAGTATTAGACTTCTGTCATTGTCTTTACAAAATGATTATAGAAAAGAAGTCTGTACCTTATATTTTAAATTCAAGAAAAATCAGTTTATTCTCTATTAAATATGGATCATATTTGTCACTACTTGACAATCTGTTAATGTTACCTTATTCTTTGGCTCTTCCTCAGGCTCTGGAAAAACATTTCTTCTCTTTTTAAATAATCTGTTACATCTATTCCCCTTCTCACAGTTTGCCTGTGCTGTTCATTGACATAATGGGGCCGTAATGAGCAGTACAGACAAAGAATGAAAGGGTAATGCAAATTCTTTTTTTTTTTAAATCCTTGGAGTTTTGCAAGCCTTAGTTAATTTGCCTCGAGTTTAATTGACGACATCTACTTTTACGATCATCAACTTGTGCTAGCTCTGGCTTATGTGTTCAGCCCTTGCTGTCGTCTCACTTGTATCTTAATTCTGGCCTGGTTTCACTTATTTTAAGTACTTTCTTATTTACTCTCTTTTGCAATGGACCCATTCTATAGCTAGCTGTTTCTTTACCAGTGTTACCGATTTTATTAACCTGTAGACCTTTTGTAGAAGGGCAAAAAGTCAGGAGCCATGGTATTCAAGGGAGACAGGAACCCCAAAAGGACAAGCGAGGAGTCCTGTGGCACTTTTAAAGACTAACAAATGTATTTATTGCCTGAGCTTTCATGGGAGAAAATCCCACTTTATCAGATGCTTGAAGACAGAGAACTTACAGAATGGGGGGAAAATAAATGCAGGGAAATGTAAGTTATAGGATCAGGTCAGACTTCTACAGCAAATCAAAGCAGTTGTTTAGATTCAAACAATTGAGAATGGCATAGAGGGAGGTGAGGTCAAACCACCTGCTCTAATAAGAAAAAAAACCTCTGATCTCTGTTTAACCTTAAGTTAACAGTTCAAATCTGCATATGAATGCCAATTCTTCAGTTTCTTTGAAGCTTTGATTTGTAATTCATTTGTTTAAATACCCAAAAAGGAGAGTCTGATTACAATCTTTTCATTGGGATTTTGCTGCTAAGGCTTTGCTGCTAAAGCTGAGTTGCTGGTGACTTTCTTGAGTTACCTGTTTCCTGCTGATTCCATTTCCTAAGGAAGGGCAAATTGAAAGGGGAAGTGCCATCTGCTGATGCTATAGTGCATTCTAATAAGCCAATGGACCACAGTTGTTTCAATCCAATCCTATTCATTCACAAAGTAAACCACCTCTATTTTCAAATGCCAACTTTCTTTGACTTGGTAATGCAGTGGAAAAAGCCCACTTCAGTCTTGTATTAATACATCACCTATTTTGAGTTCTGTTATATAGCTGAGGTTATGCAACAACTTACTCTTACTTGTGCAGTTGCCTCTTGATGCCTAAGACCCATATTAAAGCAGCAATTTTGTTAAACTTTTACAACTTTACCACCTTTATAACTTTTGGGTATATATATTGCTTTCTCCTCTCATATCAGTTAAACAGTAGACAGTTTAAAAAGCTGGGTGTCAAATATGACATTTTGATATGTTAATGAAATATAATGTCACTAAATGTAGCATTTACAACCTCTCATCTTTCATATTTACAGGTATGTGAATCAAAATAGTTTTTGGCATCATCCCTGCCTACAGATAATTCCTTAGAAGGTGCAATGAAGTAATGTGGATCACTGAAAGCCGCTGCCATGTCTGACAACTGTCAATTTTGCTATCCAATATATTCATCTTCTGAACATAACACATAATAATACTTCTATAAGTATTTCACTGATCACATCAGTTTTGTTACTTTGCAGCGGGCTGAATCAGATAACTTAAATGTGCTGGTGCTATATTTTTTCATAAAAATATAGCTTAAAGTTTAATTTAAAATTGTTTTATGAAGAATATATTTGTAATTTTTAAATAGTTGGAAACTTTAATTTTTTTTCCCCATAATATATTTTTGTATACAAATAAAACCTGAACTGAAATCTAGCTGTCTAAAAATCTGTGGATTAAAGAAAACTGAAACTTATTAAAAGTTAAACTCATCTCAGTTGCTGAAAAAATGCATCAGATTTTAAAATGTTTATTTAATTATTTGATGATATCCAAAGTAATAAAATGCAGTACATTACACTTTCTTGATTAAAGGCCCAACGTTGGTTAAATGAGAGTATTCCTGTGATAGAAACTCTGGAGTACACGCTAGAACTGGGAGACTATTGTTCCCCCTTAATTCATGTCCCTGGGTTGTCTCCTATTGACAAGCAGCAAAGCCCCTTCAGTTGCTGTGGTCACGCAGCCAACAAGATGGAGAGACACACCCAGTAAAGTAGCATGAATGCTGTATAAACCATGTATTAATTATACAAACACACAAGCAAATCACTCCAGTCTTGCACCCCAGAAATGTACTGTCTTGCATTGCTCGGGAGTTTCTCTTGAACAGTGCATGCTTATTAATTAGTTTGCTATTTTATCAAAGTAAAATGGACATGCATCAGCCTTTGTAATTTGAGCAGATTACCCAAGCACTGTAGACAAACTCACAAGTAAGACTAAAATGTTAAAATAAATTAACTACAGAAAGACAGAGTAAGTGATAATTAGTGGAAGGCATAAAAGTCTAAGATGGGTTCCAAAGAAAATAAAAAGTAAACACACTGTCTAAATCCTGAACCTTATTAGACTAAACACTATTTTAATCAAACAGTTTTTCTCACCCCACTGGACGTTGCAGGTAGGTTATAGTTCTTAATACACAGGGTGAATTTCCTTCTGATCTGCGGACTATCTCCTCACTTCAAAGTTTTTGTCTTTCCAGCATTCTTGTAGCCTTTAACAAAGGTGAGGTAGGAAAGAAATACTCATGATGCCACTGTTCCTTATTTTACTCTATTAATTCATGTCCCAGGAAAGATACTGGCTCAGGCATGTCTTGAGGGGGGGCCTTGCTGAATCAGAGTTCAGCAATCCACATTGTGTGGTGCTTGCACAATAGTCTCTTACAGAATTTATAGAATCATAGGCTATGTCTACATTGGCAAATTGTTGATTTAAGGAGGCTTAAGTGGACTTAAAGTAAGCCACATCCATACCAGGCTTTCATTAAGTCGACTTAAGAAATTCTTTAAGTCGACTTAAGAATCGCCTGTTAGGTCGACTTAAGCCTCCTTAGGTCGACCTAAGCCTAGTGTGGATGTGTAAGTCCACTTTAAGTCGACCTAACTGCCCTTAAAGTTGACCTTATTAAGTCAACCTAACTTCTTGTAGTGTAGACATAGCAATAGATATATAAGTCTGGAGGGGACCTTGAGAGGTCTTCTAGTCCAGTCTCCTGCACTCAAGCCAGGATTAAGTATTATTTTAGAGGTTTTTACAGGACTGGCTGGGTGAGGTTCTCTGGCCTGCACTGTGCAGGAGGTCAGAACAGATGATCATATTGATCCCTGCTGACCTTAAATTCTTTGTGACAGGTGACATTTTGAGGGACTTCCATGAGGACTGAAGTGATCATTGGAATAAAATGTCATTTATTCCTGTGCCCACAGAAGTCCATGGGATTTTAGGAGTTGCTCCTGGAAAAATTTATCACTTGGAGTCATGACTTTGGTGGAATTACTCACAGTAGTAAGTGTCATGCTCCGTAATCCGCATTAGCAGGATGAGACCCTAAAATGCCATATTCTGTTATAGCTTTTTGCATTTGGAAAAATGTGACGTGTGGAAGCTTTTGATGAGGTGAAATAAAGTATACATTCCTGTTAAAAAAGTATAGTTTCTTCATTTTTCAAAATCTCTCAAGCATGCCAAGTAATTATCTTTTGTACATGGGAGACCAATATGTACTTAAAATAATATATAATGGCAGCTACATCTCAATTGCCTCTAAGCTCTTTCTCACACTGTAGTGTTTAAATAATGTTTTTGGCTTTTATGTCTTAAGTCTCATAGAAAAATAAAATGTGGTTTAGCTGGACCTGGTTTCTATATCAGAAATTTAATGGCCCTTCCTTTTACCGTCTTACTGTGAAATACCAGCTTTTATACTGGTTTTACAGCTTGTTAAACAGATTTCTCTTTTCCATGTTGGGTGAGTCCAGTGTTCATAGCTGGAGGAGGATCAGCAATTTCATAAAATATAGGCTCTGTTACCACAGCACACCCCAAACAGTTCCAGTCCATAGAAAGCCAGTTCCAAAGGGACATTCAGCGGTTTACGGCATGAACAGTTCTGAGAGCTGACTGCTCAACCCAACAGCATTTTAGTTTTAAAAATCCCCTTTCTCCCCTCTCAAGTCTTAGCATTCACTTAAAATTAGGAGGGTGCAGTAGGGAAGAGAGAACACTTTCTTGACTATAGAAAATTATTTTATAGAGAAAACAATGTGAAAAAAACTGCATAAAACTATTTCACTGGCACCTGAATTTTGTGTGTGGATAGTGGTGGGTGCCAGACATGAATTCTGGTGGAGAGTAAGGATGTACAGGGGTTTGGTAATAGCCTAGGATGTAGGAGACTAACATTCAGTTCCCTTTTTAGCCATTGCCTCTGGGTGACTTTAGGCAAGTCACTTAGGCACATGATAGTCACTAAAGACAAGAGCTGCAAAGGTGCTTAAGCACTTAAGTCCCCCATTTAGCTGCCATTGACATTCTCAAACCCATCACTCTGCCTAACCCTGTAGGTGCTGTGGGGACTCAAGTTTCCATTGACGTGTGCAAAGCCACCTCAGCAGAGATGCTGCCCCACAGTAAACAAGCTGCTTGGAGCCCTCACTGAAGCCAAGTCCCTGGTGGCCCCAAAGTGGGATTCTCAAGTGAGGCAGTCCAGCCTACCTTGCCAATGGGACCCAGCACAAAGTTATTCTCAGAACATGGCTAAGACCTGATACCTGCCACAAAAGACCACTGGGGGCAAGTGTGTGCTTTCATTCAACTATTTGTCCTGGCATAGTGGTTAGGGCATAGCTGTTGGAGACCGAGGTTTCAATCCCTGCTTTGTCTTAGAACCTAAGTCTCTCAGGCTATGTCTACACTTGTAAATTTAGGTCGACTTTAGCTGTCGACTTAATATGTCTGCACCTAAATTTTAAGTCGACTTAGGGGGGACCTTACAAAGTCGACCTAAAGCGTCCACACTGGACACCTAGGTCGATTTCTAAGGTCTAGGGGGACCTTGGGCAGGTCCACCATGGCAGGGGGGCACCCCTTGCCCAGTGCCAGTGGGCTCAGCCTTTGCCCCATTGTAGCTGAGTACAATGGGGCAAAGGGGGACAGGGACCCTGGCAGGACACAGGGGCAGGGTGGGCAGGGCTCTGCCCTGCCCTTTGGTGGGCATGCCAGGCTCTCGCTGTGCCACCCCGCTGGCAGGGAGGGCAGTGGGGGCGTCCTGGAGAGCCCTAAGTCGACTTAGGGCTACTCCAGGTCTACACTGGCTTAGGTTGACTTTAGGAAGTCAACTTAAGCCTAAAGTCAAATTAAAAGGAGGTTTAATAAAGTTGACTTAATTTTCATTGTCAATTTTATTTTACTTCAGTCAACTTAAGCAGCTTGCTTAAGTCAACTTAAGGACAGTGTAGTGTAGACGCAGAGTAAATTAAGTCAACTTAAGCAAGCTTAAATCGACTTAATTTACAAGTGTAGATGCACCCTCATATCTCAGGTGAGTGCCCTAATCAGCAAGCTATGGGATATTCCATTGTTTTTTCCCCCCCACACAAGAAAAGCCTTGGTTTTGGCTTCTAGCAGCAGGCAATCTAAGTGGCTGACCTGGCTTAGGCACCTAACTCCAGGAGAGTATTCACAGCTGCGAAATCCTGCCTGGAGAAAAGTGCTACTCATCAATCAGGCACCTACAGGTCCTGAAAAATGGGAGTTAGGTGCCTGAATATCTTTTGGTGATCTGGGTTGAAGCCTCTCCTCTTTCCATCCTCCTCATTTCACTCCTGACCTGTTTTGGCAGCTCCCCGCTCAGCGCTGCAGCTTCTAAGGAACCTTGTCTTGGTAAGCTAACTCTTCCCATGCGTTGTACGCTGAGGTGCATAACACGGGGCCGAGGCGTCTGCTATGCAGCAAGGCAGTGAGGTATTAGATGTTGTGATGTCTCAGCACCTTTGTGGGTCTAGTCCTCCGTGCTTCCCTGCAGGAGAACAGATGCTGTGAGGCAATAGATGGTGCTGGTGGATGAATTCACGTTTTAGAGTGGTGGGCTGTGGTTTAAGAGACCGCACTGTGTTGGACGTTGGTCCAAATTGTTCTTAACAGTTTAATGCCTGTGATGGATCCATAGCACTGGAGCAGGGCATTTTTATAAAGGGAAATTAAGTTGATAGTAAATGCTAAGAAAACACTTTGATTTACTTCTCTATGAACCTAAACTGCGTGAGAGAAGGGGCTGCTTGCCAGAGGGCACCGCTGCATATCTCCGCTGCCCCACTGACTTGTAGCACTTCTGAAAATCAGGCCTATTAGAATAGCTTCAAAATGCATGAGAAACAATGCTCACTATGTCGGCAGTGCGTTCTATTAGGGCTTTTTAAACGCTAAGTAAATACTCTCCTGTCGCCTATGAGCTAACTGCTGGTACAAGACAATATCTGTATACTCTAGTTCAGTGGTTTGGTTTTTTTTCTCCTGTCCTTTGTATTTAATAAAAAATGAATAAAAACAAATCCTCAGCTGGTAGAAACGTGTGGAACTGGACAAGCTTCCCAACCTGCCTACAGCCCCGTTAACGTAGGCTAACATGGACCAAAGGGAGAGAGTGTCAGAGTCAAATCACTAAATGCTCCGCACCCCTCTCATCCTAGACTGTGGCTGACACTTGCACTGGACACATTGCTCTCTGAAAAGGTACAATGGGAACGTACAAGAGTAAACATTGTGCATATTTAACAAGGTTGTAAACTCTTGCTTTCTGGACTCCAGTCTTTCCCCACAATGTTGGCTTGCTGCTGTAGAACGGAGAATGACCGCATTTCCTATTTATATAGTGCCTCAGTGAATGAATGTGGCTGTGGAATCACACTGCTTCCTTCCTTGCCAGGCTTTGTGTCCTGTTGAATTACAGGCTTATCCATGGCTATTCTTTGAGTGCACCAGTTCAGCATTACGCACTGAAAAGCAATAAAATAAGAAAGGGGCTTTATTTGCTGGGGCTTTCTGAGATCAGATTTCATATAGTCTCCTCTCGCCTTCCACTGTCTCATTTTTTCCCCCTCTCTTGTGTGTGGTATTTAAACCACAGTTTAATTAAGGCTGTCTTTTCTGCTGATGAAGAAAGAAAAAGTGCTACATTTGTGTGACTGGGGCCTCCTGGGATAACCTCCTGAACATGCAAAAATCAGGGCAAGCTGCAAAACCGGGAGCCAAACTCCCCAAGCACTGATGGGTGGTACTTAAACCAATCTCCCTATCAGTCACGACCAGGCTTCTGGTTCCTCACACCGGTTACCACACCAAGTCTGCCAAAATAGAAGCAGCCCCCTTTATTGCACTCCAGCTCCGTTGGCTCCCACCTCGCCATACGGTCCCTTAAAGAAATAGGTTCTCATGACCCCCAAAGGGCCAGCCACATCACACAGAACAATATGGGTTTGGATCTTACCCAAAATACCACACTGATAGCCAATCCTTTAGTAAATACAACTAAAGGTTTAATATAAAAAGAAAACAAGCAAAATATGAGAAATGTTAAAGGGTCAAAGGGAATCACGTACATACAAATGACTTAGAGTCCATGGAAAGCAGTTTGCAGGTTTGTTTCCCTAGTAAACACCCAACTCCTGGATGGGTCTCAGTCCTTTGTCCAGTTGCAGGTGAATAGTTCCAGAGATGGGTGGTGGCTGTAGACTGGGGGACTGAAGGCAAGATGGAGCTGGGGCAGCTGCCTTTTATCTGGCTTTCCCCATGCTGTGTGGAGATTTAGCCAGTCAAAATGGAGTTGAGTGACATGGTCAAGTCCTAGTGGCTCAACAGGTTTCTCCCTGGGTCCATTGTACCTGGGAACTTCCTTAATGGGCCATTAAGGAAACAATGGCTGTAGAAATCCCATCTGGGGAGTTTCCCAGAATCATACAGATTGAAATATAGGTATAGAAAACATATCCCTAACTTCTAATACAGATGCAATTCCTACACATAAACCATATAATCATTCCAGGCAAATTACATCCTTTCTATTGGTACCAAACACGGCATAGTTTCTATGGATTATTGAAATTATGAGATATTAATAAGAAAAAGTATCATAAATGGTCCCCTAAATCCAGACAGCACGGCAACTTGTCTCTGGTGAAGGGGGCAGGAAGTCTCAATCTCCAGGCACACATGTTTAATTCAGTGTATCTGGTAAAAAATGTTAGGGTTTCACTTTCGTAACTAACCTTGACGGCTAGGCTTCCCATTATACAAGAACAAGGGAGCTGAGACATAATCTTTTTGCCTGGCGGCGTGTAACGCAATTGCAATGTTGGTTCTGTCTCTATATGAAACTCATTTAAGGACTTTTTAAACTAAACCAACTACTTAAAAATAAAATGATCAGTTGTGATGGGAGCATTAGCTGTAACTAAATAGAGAATAACTAAAATACACAGTTGTTATGGTCTTAGGATCAAGTCACAGCTGTTCTCTTCTATACTTGGGGTACATCCATGCTTTGAGCTGGGGGGGAAAAGGAGGAATTTCCAACGGGGGGGGGGGGGGGGGGTTATAATTTCCAGGCTTGAGAGAAGGGCCCAAGCATAATTTTTTTCCAGTCCAGTACAAACTTGTAACACGGACCCCTGGTAATGTGTGGGCCGCCTGTCCCCAGTAAAGTGTATCCATCCCCACCCCCCATGTACAGACAAAAATCATTATCAGTTCTTCAGGGAGCTGGGCAGATCTTTAGTTCATCCAAGAGAAGGCTAGATCCAAGAAATTGCTGTCTCTGTGTCAACATGAGAAGGAAATTTCTGCTAGAGGGCTCTGTAATCTACCAGCCAAAGACATAACAAGAGCCAGTGGCTGATAGTGAACTAGACCCATTTGGAGGCAAAATAAGGCACACGTTTTTAACAGAGGAGGTGACCAAGTACCGGAACAGTGTACCCAGGGATGTAGCGGATTCTCCATCAGTGAAAGTCTTTTAAAATCAAGACTGAAAATCTTCATAAAAGATATGAGATAAAATCCTGGCCTCAGTGAGGTCAGGATGAATTTTTGTCATTGGCCTCAAGGAAGTTAGGGCTTCACTCTAGCTCAACTGTAAGTTAAGGGGACTTGATCATGGGCAGATGTTGGAGCTTCCCTGGGGGAAGGAAGCTCCATTGGACCCAGATCCCACCCCATGCACTATGCCCCCAGCCATTCCCCTTCACCCTCAGCACCTCCTAAAACCCCTCATTCAGCACTTACACTTAAAACTGTGATGGACACAGTATGTACTTCTTTCTTCACCACCCTCCACCCTGCTTGTTGACTCGGCCCCTCCTTTCCAGGAAATGGATGAGGGGAGCATAATTTACATCGTCTTTGTTATGCACTTCTTCACTGCCTACGGGAAGGAAGATAGCTCTGTTTGTCTGTCCCCATTTGAACTATGTGAAATGCATGGGGACAATGAATACCCACCCAATCACAGATATACTACTCAGTTTGTATTGAGACTGTAAATCACAATTATTTCTGAACACAAATAAATGCTGTAAACCAGATTCATTCCTTGCAACTTTTATATATATATATATATATATATATATAGCGAGAGAGAGAGAGAGAGAGAGAGAGAGAGAGAGAGAGAGAGAGAGAGTCCTTTCTATATTATACCACATGTATCTACAAGCTTACAGCAACCAGTTTGCACCAATTCAAAAAAATTGTCTGGCTTCCTTCCTATTCTATAGAAACATTTAGGTGCATATACACAGTGACATAGCTGTCTACTTGAGGAGGGGAGGACTCGTAGGCATTATATCAAAGGAATAGCAACTCCTCGGGCCATGTACACACTACAGACTTGTCCTGCAATAAATCGTTGCAGGACAAGCGAAGCGTAACCGTAACACTTTCCCCCATCCACACTATTCCTTCTAATGAAAAAGAGCATTCACACACTCCTTTGAATTTTCGTTAGAAGGAGCAGTACATGGTGGGCACCTAGCAGCTATGGGCTGCTATTGGTCTGTGTCTGTTGGTGTCAGGTAGCTTGCTCCTGCCTTTTTAAAATGTCAGTGATTAAGCACAGATTCTAAGGAGTTTGCCTGGTCGCATCCACCTACTGAATTTTGTTATTTTCAAGACCTAAAGTACCGTGAGGCTGACAGCCTTGCTATTGCCTCTGCAGCAAGCTGCAGGCACAGAGAAAGCAAGGAAAGATGCTTTTGCAGGCCATGCCTCATGCTTTCCCAGGAGGCAGGGAAAGATGGGAGGGGGGCACTATGGAAAAGATTTTGGGGAGGCATAGCCCACCCCTGTCTACAATAAAATCCACCATGGGCTTGCAGGACTGTTTTCAGTGAAATTCCATGCTCTACGTCAGGGATTGGCAACCTTCAACACAACGGTGGATGGAGGGTTGTCTGTAGGCCTGTTCCCAGCAGCAATGGACGTGGTGAGGGTCTGCAGCCCCATTTCCTGCAGGCTGGACCCACCTGGGAGAGGGGTTGGGCAGGGCCACATTGATGTGGGGAGTGTGCAGCATTGCTTGGAGCTGAGAGTGGTGTGGCTTCAGCCAGGCTGCTGCTTACCACTCAAACTGGCCACATGTGACACCTTTGGGATGTGTGCAGCAGGTTGCCAACCTCTGGTCCATGGTATGCATAAGATCAGACTAGCCCACCATAGTGGTTCTTTCTGACCATAAAGATCTATGAATCTTGCTCTTTCCTTCCCTTAACAAAACAACTGGGGAGAAATCTCTAAGAGAATCTTGTGGAAAGCCCTCCCTTTTCTGTAATTTTTTCCATAAGTGGGCATGATCACGCCATGTTAACAACTTAAACAATTTAAATAACAGCGACATTATCACTCTGATTTGGCTTCTGTATGTCTTCAAACCATTCAACAAATAACTTATTGTCTAATAAACAATTAGCTTCATCGTGATTTGCATTTCTTTTTAAAAAAGAAGTACTTTCTCCCATCTGGAATTATAACCAATAATATCAGCTTCCGCTCCAAGCTATTGGAATTCACTTTTTAAAATTTGAAACAGTTTCTTTCTGTGGTATGTTGCTAAATTGCCCAGGGCAAATCCAGAAATATATTAGATCTGTTTCTAGTACCTAATACACCAGGGGTTGGCAACCTTTGCTGGCCCCCATGACCTCATGAGATTCCCTTCCAGCCCTATGATTCTATAAAGTAAAAATGGAAAATCCCAAGTGTGTTTTGTGGGTTTTTTTCTTGGCTGTCTTTTTTGTTTAAGCCACAGTAACACAGAACCTAGTTCAAAATTCATTATCTAAGATCCTGTTAGACTCAACCTTCATGTTCTTTGATGGGGAGGAGGGAATAAACTGAAAATCTTTGTTTCATGCTCAATAACTTAGATCACTGGTTCCCAACTGCTTTGTCACAGGGGGGCCACAGATATCATTTTTATAACTTTGAGGGGTCACTAGTCTCTGCCAGCAGCTCCCCCACTGCAGCCAGATGGAAGGCGTTAGCAGGAGGCTGCCTCTTCATTGATTCCTGCCCTCCCCCCTCGCTCCTCCCCCCAGCTTCAGCATGGAAACTGCATGCATCTTGTAGCCCCGGGCCACTATGCTTGGGTCCCTAGCAAGTGGCTGCCTTCTGCAGCCAGGAGGATGGGAGATCAGTGCTTCCCTCCTTCTGGCTCAAGCAGAGACCCCCAGCATCTAGGGACCCAAACAGAGTGTTTTGGTCTCTGCTGGAGCTGGGGGAGGGAAGCACTGATCTCTCCTACCTCTGTCTCCAGCTGGGACCCCCAACACCTATGGACCCAGGTGGAGCACTTTGCTGTGCTTCCTGCTACAGCCAGGGGAAGGTAAGCACTGATCTCTTGTCCCCTTGGCTGCAGCAAGGAGCCTGCACTGATCTTGTAACCCTGTGGCAATGTGCTCTGTCTGGATCCTTAGTTAGCGGCTCCCTTCTGCAGCCAGCGGGAAGGGAGTGGTGGACCACTTTGAAAGGCCCCATGGGCCACTTTTGTCCTGCAGGCCACAGGTTGGGAACCACTGACTTAGATCAATGTTTTCCATTTCAGATACTTCTTGGGGAATCTCCTGCCATCCATCTGGGATTCCACATCTCATTTAACAATGTGGGAAAGGCAGGGTAGTCACAAATACCTACTGCCTGTTTGGGACACCCCACCCCCTTTGGATCTAGAACCTATGTTTTTGTTTCAGGCTCTCTGCAGATTGAGGCAGACATCACTGTATCCTTTTATGCCTGGCTTATGTTTTTGACGGTGTCGATGTAAACACAAAGCCGGGCTAGAAACATAGCTGAATCATTTTACAGGACATGGTAAGGGAGGCCAAAGCAGGTATTGCAATCGCACTGAAATCTGTTTTGCCCCTTTCCATTCACCTCCAGGGTGAGAATCCCTGACAAATAAAATACAGTTACAACCCCCAGGGAGACATACATTAAATGGTAGGAAAAGTGGATCTAGACCTTTCCCCTAAGAGTGTATGTAAATCTGTAATATGAACAACACTCTGGACTCAACCTGCACAAGGGGGCCCCTCTGTGCCTATAGAATGACCCATTGACTTCAACAGGGATATCACACAGGCATAAACCTTCTCTAGATTGCAGGATAGGGCCTAACAAACAGTTAGCAGCTGGTGATGTTGAGACCCTTCCCTGTAAATGTATAGTAAAGCAGAAAAAAATGCATCAAATGTAACTGGATCGGGACGCATATTCAAGTGCTCCCTTCCATAATCGGTAAAGAAAATACAAGAAAAATTTCTTTTAAGCTTTTATGATACCTGAGAAAACTCTATAATTTGAACTGTAATATTTGAGATTTTTTAGTGGAAAAATTATAGTGAGCCGGGGCTGTTCAATACGCCTTCAAACCAGGCTGAAAAAGCTGCTGCTTCCCTGAGCTATGAAACCTTCTGGGTCAGCCTGAGAAGCTGACGTGCGCTAAAAATCCCAACCTGCTGCCAGTTCAGTATGGTCATTTTAAGCTATTGGGGTTAGTTGCACAGCCCTGTAATAACAAATGTGTATGGCTCTTTTTAAGGTTAAAGGGTATTGTAGAACAGCCAGGGTGAAGCCTCAATTTGAGAAGCATGTTGCTTAAAGGTTCAGCCTACTGTGGAAACAAAAGCCAAGTGATCTTCTCCTTCTGCAATTCTAGAACTAGTTCAAAATGTCTCTATGGGGTCATTTTTCCTTGCAGAGATCTTCTAGAGCAGGGGTCTGCAACCCAAAAGATAAGAAGAGCCATTTTTGAAAATTCCTTCAATAACAAAGTGTTTTGAGAGCCACAATGGGTGTAGCCTCCTGGTGGGAGGTGCAGGGAAGTGAGCCAGAATTTCTGCTGCAGTGTCCCCTTATGCGGGGGGGGGGGGCGGGAGGGGGAAGCCTGGAGCTTGGCATGGGCAGCCCGTGGGGTCCCTGGTGGCTGGGGGAAGCCCAGAGCCAGGCATGGGCCTCCTGCAGGGTACCCCGGTGGTTGGGGGAGCCCAGAGCCGCAAGGGGGCAGCCAAAGAGCCGCATGTGGCTCCAGAGCCACAGGTTGCAGACCCCTGTTCTAGTGCATAAGAAATTTCACAGTGGAAGGGGAATGGATTTCATCCTCTTCTTCAAGGGGAAAATTCACACCCCACCCCATCCCTGTGGCTGTGATGTTCCCCTAGGACTTCTCTGCTGCATATGGGATTCCACAGGGAGGGAGCAGCTTTTTGGAAGTTAGAGATCTGCTCTGCTCCATACATTTTCCTGTAGGGAGTGGGCAGAGAAGAGGACAGGAACTGGACCAGAAGATCTATCAGTGCACGGATCATTTGACTTTAGTCCTCATTGTAGTGTAGTCACATTGGGGTGCTCTGTCATTGGTCCAAGAGAGCCTCTGTGTAATAGCTATGCAGTTGCTCTGTGCGCTTGGAAGACTTTTTGCTTTAATCCATGTATCATCTCCCTGCCCACCTCTCTGGGTGAAGGGTTTGTTCACAAGCTCATTAAGCGATTAGGAAAGTACAAAATACACCACCTGGATGTAGCACGCATGAGTCATTCTCAGCTTTGCTGAGCCTGTAGCTCCTTTTTCACAAAATTAACCCTGCACCCACAATCTTTCCCCCAATCAAATCTAAATATTAACTATAACTAGAATTGTCCCTTTTGCACTCCTCCAGGTTTGCAGGTTCCAATATGATGGGGCTCAGGCTTTGTGAAGTGATCTGGGTGATTGACTCATTTGCAAGGAGGGAGAGAATCTTGCTCTTATAAGTAGGTCCAGTTGCATCCTCCTCTGGGAATTAAAAACAGAACAAAACTGCTATTGGAGGCATTCCAAAGGGGGAGGGGGAGAAAAGACTCAGTGGATCTTCATAAATATATTCATAATCTAGGGACACCTCAACCCTATTTGGGATGATTCAGCAGTGTATGGAAATGGGAATGGCTTCTAAATGAGGCAGATAAACTGCATGCATGGAGGCACACCCCCATGTGAATCTTGGGAGCACAGACAGTTGCCACAGATCCCAATTGGGAATTCCTCACGTACATTTTCCTTCTCCCATTTGGCAGTTCAGTATTGCTTGTGAATGACTGACTTCTCTTAAATTAAGATGTATCGCAACTATAGATCATGGTATTTTCTCAGAACTATGTAAGTCACTGCACCTCTCAGCAGAGATGCTCATTTATTCCTATGTATTAAAGGGCTGGCTTCTGGTAATAATTTGGCTTCTCCATGCTAGGACAGAGCCATCCATTGAGCGGCTGCTGTTGTCACTCAGCTGTTGTATAAACCATTCAACCTGGCAAGATATTTTAGAGTTGGGAGCTACCTAAGCCTACTTTATTCACCCTGAAACAGACAGTCTGTTACAACAGATCAGTACCGTAGTGACTTTCAGGTAGATATTTAGACATCCCAGGCCAAACTGTGCTCAGTTACACTACAGCAAATCTAAGATATCTTTACTGATTTCAAAGGGTGTTTTTCTAGATTTACATTGGTGTAACAGAGCAGAATTTGACCCTGCAACTAAGAATTCAGAGTATAGTCTTCTAAACAGATAGGCTATGTCTACACTTGCAAGTTAGTTCGCATTAAGGAAGCTTAATTCGAACTAACTTAAGCCTTGGCCACATTAGGCTTTCATTAGTTTGAATTAAGGGCGGCCTTAATTCGAACTAATAAATTCGATTGCTTAATTCAAATTTACCCTTAATTCGAAATAGTTAGTTCGAATTAAGTCAATGTGGCCATATTAGTTCAAACTAACTGCTTAGTTCGAACTAATAGGCAGATTGACCTTGATGCAACTGACTAATTCGAACTAAGCAAGTGCCCTGCATGGCCATGGCTAGTTCAAACTAGCATTCTAGTGGGGCCATGCTAGTTCGTATTAAGTTAATTCGAACTAACTAAAATTAGTTCGAATTAACTAATGCGAACTAGCATTTGTAAGTGTAGACATAGCCATAGTTATCAAATGGTTGATAGAAAGGTAAAAACAAGCTGAATAAAAGGAATATGCCTTGATCCTTTAGTGAATATTATGAGTTCCAAATGCAGGATTGGGGCTGTTCACTTATTCTGTAACCCCAGAGACAATTCTGGCAGCTTGCTGGTTTATGAACCCCTCAATACCAAAATCTTCCTACAGGAATGAATAGCAACACCCAGGACCTGACATGGGAGTGAAGTTCATGAGATTAATTGTTTTGGGAGGCCTCAGCATCTTGTGAATGTTGCTTCCGATACGATAGATGTGATATAAATAGAGATGGGCCTGAACCAAATCCAGGATCAAAACACCTGAACTTCGGGAAAGTTCAGATGCAGATGAGGATCTAATCCTTGAACCTGGCATCTCTATAATGGACCGGGAAAAAACCATGGATCCAGCTCCTTAAACTTTGATAAAGGTCATATAATAGACTTGAAAGGCAAAAAGGACCTTTATGATGATCCAAGCTGCATAACACAAGCCAAAAGGTTTCAGCCAATATTTCCTTCATCAAATCTATAACTCATGAATGAGTTAGAGTGTGTAAGTGTAGGGCCAATATCTACTTTAAAGCAGTAGCTGATCAGAGATTTCCTAGAACGTGAAGAAACTTTCAATATGTAAACTATTAAGTACATCTATGTTTTAACTCAAGAAAGTCTCTGTTTCTGCAGAACTGATTGTCCTCCTCAGCACACAAAATTCTTAAAAGCAATGCTTCACTAATTATGGTATGGAGAAGCCAGAGTAATCTTGGCTTTTTCTCTCCTGCCCAGAGTATGAGATCTTTAGCAGTAAACTGCGGCTGGAAAGCAGACATATCCTACAAATGGAACATGTTTGCAGAGTGGTGTGCTGGGAGTCTTTCCAGCCGACTATTATTAATCTTAATGACAGTTGTGAGGCTAAATCTCTAAGTGCTGTGCTGAAAATGTAAGTCTTAGCATCAGATTATCTTTAATGGAAGTAGCAGCTGTAGCGTCATGCATAGAATGGCAATATCTTGTAGCCCAAAGCACTTTACAAACACAGGACTCAATCCTGCAAAAATTGGGCACTTAATCTGGTAAACAACCTGTAGCTGCTACAGAACCAGGTATCACTTTATTTACCACTGAAAATGCCATATCTGATATCTGAGGTAGATGCAACATTTTAATGCATAGCAACACTACACATCAGTTTAGGTAAGGACACACACACAGATTATATCCAATGAAATTACAAAGGGATCTTGGTAAGGCAGAATGTTCTCACCAGATTAGATGTTTGGCTGGGACGTTAGGGTTAAAGGTTCTCTGCTTTTACAGGTAAAGCCATGGGACCCTTAATAAAGAGTGCCTCACTTCAAAGACTGACCCTCCTGTAACTGTGTACTCTTAATTAATACCTTGATGGCTCGTGGATTCATTACTGACATGGGAGAAATAAACATCACCAACAATCAACATTTTCTACGCGATTCGTTGGACACATTTACTAGTTTTGGATTACTTTTAGCAAAGAAGTAACCCCAATGGAGTTTAACCTGCAGACCGCAGACATCTTTCAGCCTCGCAGCTGATTGGAGGTGTTGAAATAATACTTGACTCTATGGGGGGATGGTAAAGTTCTGGTTATAGGGACATGAGTTAGGAATGGTTGTCAGTCATAAGTGATGTGGCCATGGGTCATATAGGTCAGCCCAAACAAATGGTGATAAGACTTTTGGACCATACTGTCATGGGTTTTGTACAGACCACATAAGTTACAGAAGGAAAGACCTTTGGAATGTGTAGAAAGGTGTCTTGAAAAAAATTACCAAAACTATTTCTTTTTTTTTCTCTCCATCTGTAAAGTCTGTTTCTTAGTTCCCATGAGTTCAACTCTTCAGGGCTGGGGCAGAGGAAGGTTGGGGGAAGAAATGAAATGACTTTAAATGGTTTTTCTAGTCATGATAAATGTCATATCCCACCTATGGACATGCTGGGTACTTCCTTTACCCAGTGTGTTAAAGCTGCTCTTTCTATCCTTACAGGGCCACAAAATAATTGTGACTGTATGCTTAGATTAGCTGTTAATGGTGCAGGAGAGGATCTTCGCCATCTCTAAGGTGTAGTTTACATTGGAGAAGGGAATGTTTGTGTCTGACGGTGTACATAAAAGGTGCGGTTGTTAAGCCCTCCAAGTTCACATAGTTAATGAGTCTGCCATACACCGATCTCACTCAAGTGAGACAGATGGCTTTCATTCCCCTCATTGGGGGGGACCCTGAATGAAAACCATCTGGTTTAGCCAACTCCAGGAAAGATGGAAGTGTTGCTGGTTGCTAGTGTGATATGGATCCTTGTCTGCTAGCGACTAGTGAATTAGTAGAAAGTAGACTGCTAAGTATATCCATACTCATTAATGTGAGTTAGCAATAAGCTGAACCCCAGACTCTTTCAGGACACATCAGAGTGCTCTGACCCTAATGTGAGAACGGGGTGGACATGGAGGATGCAAGAGGTTTTCTCTAATCCCTAGCAAAGATCTGGTCAGTCACAATCTTTTCTCTCAAGGGAGTATAAAGGCAGCTCTAAGGGGAGCAATCTGCTTCCCGGGAGCTGGAGAGCCAGTAATTGCTAGCACGTCTGCCCTCCAGCTCCCAGAAAGCCTCCGGAGGCTTCCCGGGAGCTGGAGCGTGGTCCTAGCCAGAAGGGAGCCGCAGGGCTCCATTCTGGCCCAGACCTCTGGGGTCCTGGCAGAAAGAAGCCCACGCTCCCTTTTAGCTGGACCCCCATGGGTCCCAGCAAGAAGGAAGCGGCGGCTCCTCTTTTTCCTGGACCCGCGGAGGTCCCAGGCAGAGGGGAGCCGCCGGCTTCCTAAGTGGTCCCAGCTAGAAGGGCTCCCTTCTGCCCGGGACCTGAGCGGTCCTGACTGGAAGGGAGCCGAGCAGTCTGGGGCAGAAAGGAGCTCCATGCTCCCCTCTCCCCCGGACTGCTCTGCGGCTTGCTGTGTCAGGGAAAGCCAGCCCCACGCGGGGCTGGCTCTCCCTGGACCTAACTAGTCGACTTAGAGAGTCTAATCTAGACTCTCTAAGTCAAGTTAGTAAGCCCCACTTTAAGTCAATTTAGGAGTCCTGTGTGGACTCTCTAAGTCAACTTAATAAGGTCGACTTAAAGTTGACTTATTAAAGTCGACTTATTTAAGTCGACCTAAATCCCTAAGTGTAGACATAGCCTCAGGCATTAGATGTTTGATCACACCATGAGTCTCTGTTCCAAGTCTCTCATCTTTCCTTCTTATCTAGTTGGATAGATGGATTGTTGCTGGCCTGCAGCTCAAATAAGAACTAGCCTAAAGAACTACATTCACTAGAAAGACAACAGAGTCTTGTGGCACTTTTAAAGACTAACAGATTTATTAATCGCATGAGCTTTCATGGGAGAAAATCCCACTTCGTCAGACGCTTTGAAGATAGATTCAGTGTGCCATCATCTTTTCTAGTGACCTCAACAGTTGCTGCAGAATTTGAGACCGCAGAGAAAGGGAAAATAATCATGTAATTGTGAAGACACACCTCCAAATATGAAGCAATATAATGCTGGCTGTACTGGCTCTGCAGATAGGTGGCCTGAAAAGCAATAGCTTCAATGGGTAAGAAGTATTCCCAGTATCTCAAGGTCTGTTAAAACGGAAGCTGAATGGTGGCAGTCAGTGTCAATATTGTTCGCAGGTTTGCCTCTGATCATTTTAGCAAATTCAAGCTATTCTGGCACTGAGTGGAACTTGAATACAGTACACCATCACTTTCCACTTTGGAACAACAATAAACAAAGATTTAGTTAGCTGGTGATCTAATGCTTGCTCCTAATTGGTATTAAGTCTCCAATATACAGGGAGCATATCTGATTAAATAAGAAACTAAGACTTGTGCTTGATAACAAGTGTTGGCAGATTGCTTTAGGAAAATCTGGTATTTACTCTTGACAGAGTTTGATGCAGTTTACTGAGGCTGATAAATCAAAACAGTTGTATGGTGAACAGCATTCCCATTCTCCAGCTGATAGATCACTGTAGTTTGGTAGGAATGTGCATGTATACCGATAACGATGTATTGAGAACTCCTATGCTTCGGCCAAATTCCTGTTACTTTTCATGACAGAGCGTCTGTGTTACCTGAACAAACAAGGAGTCTGGTGGCACTTTAAAAGACTAACAAATTTATTTATCGCATGTTAGTCTTTAAAAGTGCCACCAGATTCCTTGTTTGTGTTGGTGAACTAGACTAATATGGGTACCCCTTAGGAACTTGGTTTACCCAAGACAAGCATATACATTTTCATTCTTGTCTGCTCACCACTTAATGTTTGAGGGGTGTGTGTGTGTGTGTGCAAGGGCACCAAGTTAGTTGGATGCTTAACTGTTTCTTAAGCTATGACATCATCATGAACTTGGCTTTAAAACCATGAGACTTTCCATAGTTCACTGTGGATTATTTGCTTTCTGGTGTTTTGAGCCCTTGGGATTCCCTTGTGCTGTAATTTCAAACTCATCAACACAACCTTGAGGACCAGAAACTTCTTTTTCTATGAAAGATGAAACTATCAAATAATACAATGACTTCAGGAGCTTGGACTTTAAGAAAAACACCAACTACATGAGTCTAGGAAGAAAATTGGGGAAGTTGGCATGATTGCAGCAAATTAAAGAAATGTTAAATCCATTATCACAGCACACACACCTCTAGATAAATGTGTTAATTCTTAAGAGGGAATAAATGAAGAGGGGCAGATGATACTGAGCCATTATCATCTCAAGGAAAAAGCATCTATAGCTTATTATCAGGATAAATAACCTGGCTAAAGCGGTTTGCAAGCTATTTGTAAATCCCCAGTACTGGCACCTTCAGACATTTGCTATCAAATCCACCTTCTGCTTAGTTAAAATTATTTCCAGGAAGAGGGTTCCCAAACAGCTCAGCTTTAGGTTTAAACAAGAGGCCCCAGAACTCAACTTGTCTTTCTATTTCCCTGATTTGCCTTGTCTTGGTTTATATTGTTCCCCCAAATTAGAGCTGGTACCAGCTACATCGAGCCATTGTGAACTATATGCAACAGGTTATGGCTTCTAAACCACTTCTTTGCAGCAGCTCAACTTCCATAACTATGTCAAACTCTTGCTTTGCTCTCATTGCACAAACTTTATCTATCATTTACGATTAGTAAATCACTGGATTAAAAATATACTTGTCAGCTTCATATGACAGCCACCATGTGATCACGTGCTTATAGATCAGTTATTTCTTAGCCTCTGAATACATTCACAACTGAAGTAGAGGAGTGAACTGTCTACTCATTTCATTTAAAGTTGGTCAGTGCATGTAAATTATAACATGTTGGGACACTGTTGAAATGAAAAGCTTCCGAGCCAGAAAAGAAACTACATAAACTCCCAGTACTTTCCTTAAAGAAATAGGAATTAAGACTTCAAGATGACTAAATGTAATGGTTTGGCCTAAACCAAACTGGCATGAACATACATCATTTTTCTCCTTTTATTGCAGCAAAAGTATATATTCAGAGCCCGTTTTTTTATTTTTCAAGATTTGCTGCCCATCATCAGGAATGTCTAACTTGCATATGCATGTACCATGGGGGTAGAGGAAATTCAATATCAGCAGGCATGTATGACCTGTTTGAAGCCTATCTGGTACCTGTGTACCTAAATCATGTCCCCTTTCAGTCTTCTCTTCTCCAGACTAAAGAAACCCAATTTTTCCAATCTTCCCTCATAGGCCATGTTTTCTAGATGTTTAAACATTTTTGTTTCCCTTCTCTGGATTTTCTCCAATTTTCCATATTTTTTCCTGAAAAGTGGCACCCAGAACTGGACATAATATTCCATCTGAGACCTAATCAGTGCAAAGTAGAGCAGAAGAATTACTGCTTGTGTCTTGCTTACAGCACTCATTCTAAAACATCCGAGAATGATGTGTTTGTGGTTTTTTTTTTTTTGCAACAAAGTTATACTATTGACTCATATTTAGCTTGTGATACACTATGACACCCAGATCCCTGTCCACAGTACTCTTTCCTAGTGGGTCATTTCCATTTTTTGTTTGTTTGTTTTTTAATGTGTGCAACTGATTATTCCTTCCTAAGTGTGCTACTTTGCATTTGTCCTTATTGAATTTCATCCTATTTACTTCAGATCATTTTTTCAGTTTGTCCAGATCAAAGATCCATTGTTTTAAAACAACTGTCCCACACAAACCGCATTTGCACATTGGTGCTGTCCTTCAAAATCACAAGAGCTTTTGTTTAGATATCACTGGCTCAGAGGTTTGGGAATGAAATGCAAGCCTATGAGTCAGGTGCATAGCCATGGGTGGACCTGGGTGGGCCAGGGCTCGTCCACTTGGAGATCAAGCCCACCCACTGCAGTGCCCAGCAGTGGTGTGAACTTTTCCGCTGCAGCTGCAGGGTTTTGTTCCACTCGTGGCTGCCGGCTGCCAGCTGGGTCCCACAGCTGTGACAGAGAAGTTCGCACTGCTGCTGCTGTGGTTGGGCCTCATTTTGCTGACTCTCCCCCTCCCTCTTTCTCAGGACCGCTCCAGTTGCTAAGTAACAAGCTGAGTCAGAGCTCTGGTGCACCACTTGCTATCTAGCAACTGGAGTGTTATCAGGCAGTTTCTGTTCCAATCAAATGACTGGAAGCTTTCCATGACTGGGTCCACTCTACAGACTCAAGGGACCACCCAGAAAATCCTGCCCCTGCAATGAGTGCTGGTTCCACTCCAGCCCTAGGCCAAGGGGACTGAATGGTTCAGAGGCTCAGGTTAAAGAAGCATTTTTAGGTGAAGGAGGAAAGTGACATATGGAAGAACTAATAAAGTCCCTCTGTTACTCCATGAATGTGGACGACAGGAAAGTGTAAACATTCCATGCAAACTTAAAATCCTCTACACTTACTGTCAAAGCGTCGTCAAAGTGTCCTATCCCTATTCATTGAAATGAAGAATGAGTTTCTGTTGGGTTTATTCTGTACATTTCCTCCCAAAAACATAGGAGTCACTGGGGAAAAGCACATCCATATTCTACTACAGAAATACTACAGCTACAACAGGTATTTCTTTTAAAGGTATTTTTCTTTGTAAGATTTGATTATAGATCATTTGAATTGATCTTTTAAAGGCTTTCAAAGAACGTTTCACAATTCTCTTACCCGTGGTTTGTGCAGAGTTTGAAATTAAAAGAAAGTTGCTTTTCATCAAATGTAAAAATTGTCAAAATAGAGTTATACCTACTGCTGTAGTTTTTCGGCTACAAAGAGTTTACTGTACTGCTTTCAGATGTCGGGCTTGGGAACACAGGTTCTCATTGTTTGTAACTGCTTATACAGCAGATGGGGTATTTAAGGCATGATTTCTAGGTTCCTCAGTGATGCTCATTTGGAAAGAACCGGGAATAGTGATGAACTTTGAATATGACAAGAGTTCAGATCTTTTAGTTAGTATAGCTGGACTAACAGGAAAATACAGCTCTGAGGAGAGATGTGTGATGAGATAAAGAATGTGCCTTGAAGTCAAATTTGAGAGGCTATATTATTTAAGACACCCTGAAAATATTATATCTTGTATAGCCTCTTGGGAGGGAAGAAAAATTTCATCTTCTCTTCCCAGGAAATAAAGTCCAGCCTTTCTATTTAGCAACCCCGCACACTGACTTACAGTTTTGCTTAAGTGAAATGTAGCAGCTCATGCATCAGAGAAACATTTGTATATTCTGCTGGTTCCAGCTGCCAGCTGCAGGTGGAGTGGCTGCAGACATGGACCAGGAAACAGATTTGTGGGTTGTTATGTTTTTAAAAACTTTCAGCATCCCATTTAAACTATTTGAGCAATGTACAGCTGTACAGGAAAAGGAGAGACAGGCTATTACATGACCAGTGTTAGGACTAATTGAAATCTCGATATTTGGGTCAATATTATGACTAGTGAACTGTACAAACACAAAGAACATAAAGCCCCAAATATGTCAACTGCAGATGATGATACTTGGACGTGGGATTTTCTCCCACGAAAGCTCATGCGATAAATAAATCTGTTAGTCTTTAAAAGTGCCACAGGACTCTGCTGTCTTTCTACAATAGACTAACACGGCTACCCCTTTGGAATTCAATTACTGGAAGTGTCCATTGATTTAGCTCATCTTTGGGGCTGTAAAAATAGGCAGTTCACAGTACAGATAAAGACATGAACCCTAACCTGAGATCACTGGGAGTGAAGTGTCTAGATACATTTGAAAATCTCAGTGGGCAGCTATCTGCATCTCAAAGCATCTAAATACTTTACAAATCTGACTTGTTGTATCTCTTTTGGTTATCAAAGACTACATGATACTTTTAACCAGTGCTTTTTTCCTTTAAACAGAAAAAAAAAAGTGCTGGTACGCCAGCAGAAGTAGGGGAGGTGGTGGTGGTTGGGGGTGATCAGGACTTACCACCACCGCTGCCCCACCAGGGCTCTCCAAACCCCTGCTCTCCCCTGCCAGCTCTCCAAACCCCCGCTCCCCCCTGCTGGCTCTCCAAACCCCCCTTCTCTGCTCCTCCCCTCCGCACCTGCCTGTTCCCCGACCCCCCAGGCCCATTCTCTGCTGCCCCCAGCCCCCCCAGGCCCCTTCCACACTCCACTTGGCCCCCTTCCCTGCTCCTCTTCTGCTCAGGGTGGAAGATCTGAAAAAGCTGCAGCCTGGCCGCAGCTCCCAGGCATCCGTGGGCCAGATTCTAGCCCCTAGTGGGCCGGATTCTGGCCCGCGGCCGCCGCTCCTGGCCCCTGCTGGCCCTGTTGGGGGCCGGAGTCAGTAGGGGAAAGGAGACCTGTTCCTTTCCCTGCCCTGCTGACCCCAGCCTCCAGCTGAGCAGTGGGGCCAGCCAAGGAAAAATAGGTGCTGGTATCCGGTACTGGTGCAAACTTGCTCAAAAAAGCCCTGCTTTTAACAAAGGATAAAGGTGTTTAATCTGACATTCTTATTTCATGAACCACATGCAGGGTAATAACATCAGAAGACATCACACTTGTAAAACTCATCTGGCTCATTATTAAGAGAACTATTTTCAGACATCCTGCATCTAGCATTCTATCATCATGCACACAGATTAACCTCCTCGTGCCTCATCAACATCTGTTCTCCCGAAACCTGGGCATCTCGCTGCACATGCAACGCATGTTGCTACAGTCCTGGCCTGCTGTTTCATTTCAAAAGATGTTTTTCAGTGTCTGTCACATAGCACGGTGTGGAAGACACTACTTTTCTTCCTATTACATAAGTGGCCACATTTTAGTGAAAGATACAAAGGTGAGTGGGAGAGAAACATCAGTGGATGGGCCCCAGCTAAGGGTGCCCTCCACATAGTTTTACTGAGAGGGAAGGAAAGGAAAATTTAAAACTTCATGAGATGGGATTTGGTGAAACCAATTTTTAAATTTAAACTTGATTACAGAGTTCAAATATTACATTTCTGTATAACTCATACAGAAAATTGAAAGTAGCTGAAAAATAGATTTTTCAAATAACGAACATGCGTGAGGTAAACCCAGGAACATCTGTCAGTCCATTATTTGTTAATTATTCATTCAGCTCTAGTCTTTAGTCTATTACTAATCCAAGAATAGGTCACAGAGTCAATATTGAGGACAAATCTTGCCACAGTACAAGCAACTTAGGTATAAATTCTTCACAGAAGGGTGCCTGAAATATGGGTGCCACAGTACAAGCAATTTAGGTATAAATTCTTCACAGAAGGGTGCCTGCCAAAATCATCAGAAAAATAAGTAACTCAAGAAGGAACTGGGCAAATTTCCAGAACTGGCAAGCATGAGGTGGTTTTGGTATTAAGATAATGAGTGGCTGATGATTGATATTTCTTGGTTTACAAGACCGAGGAAATATTGGAAAAATGGAAGGGGAGGAGGATTTCTAGCCTGAATGAGAATCACATCAATCATCAATCCATTTCTTTTTTAGCTTGCCTGCACAGTGCATTTGTGTAGGGCTGGGGGTGATTTATGACGTTCTCTACCATGCTACACTCTATCTTTCCCATGAAGACTTTAGTGATGTGAACTAAACAGTATCTAATTTGAATAAATGTAGTCCTTTCTCAGCCTACGTTAAATACAAATGAAGTATCTTCTAGTTTGTGCTCACAGGATCTACGTGTGGCAGTTAGAGTGCAGCACATTAAAGTGTTTAACAGATCGCTTTCTGTCTAAGGAGCTTTACCCCACTGTCTAGATAAGCTCGTTACAATCATAGACCTGGAAGGGACCATAAGAGGTCATTGAGTCCAGTCCCCTGCACTCTTGGCAGGACCAAGTACCTTCTTAAACCATCCCTGACAGGTGTTTGTCTAACCTGCTCTTAACAACTTCCAAAGATGGAGATTCCACAATGCCATGCCTAAGAAAACGTTGCTATCAGACAGCTTCAAGCGTGTCACCAGCACTTCTTCAGCTGATCACCATTCAGTCTTACTGACTTGGGAAAAGTACACGGGGCATAATTGCTCTTGGATGGGCTGTTTGCAAATGGTTCTTCAATGGATAGCACTAGACAAAAAGGGTGCAATTCCCAGGAGTAACTGAGATCAGGGGAATTACACTGCATGGGGGGAGGCCAAGATGAGAGGGGAAGAGATGGTGTGTCCCAGTCATCTTGAGTTCTTGACAAAGTGCTTCTAGTGACTAATTCAGCAGAGATATTAAAACAGTGCTCTGCCTGCTCTGAGTTATTCTGGGTTTAGCTGAACTACCATCCAGTTGGAGGATTTGGAAGAAGCAGAAAGGTGCCTGAGAGCCACTTTTGCCTCCACTTGAGTACTGAGTGCTTATCTTTGTCCCTCTTTAGATTTTTCACGTGGTATCTCCACATCAATGGACTGTGGTGAGACCAGTGCAAGTGAAATCAGGCTGGTGCCAAAGAGCAAATTGATGATTTAGTGGGAGTGGTCCTGCTTTTAGCAGGGGGTTGGACTAGATGACCTCATGAGGTCCCTTCCAGCTCTATGATTCTAACACTGTATTAGTAGGATAGGCCTGTGACCCATCTGTGCCTAGGGTAGACCATCTGAAAATGCCACCGTCAAGACAGGCTGCAAAAGAAGAGTGGATTCTCCCAGCCCTGGTGGGTGACACTGAAGTCAGACTTCCCAACCAGCCACAATGATTCTGATTTCCCACTCTCTTTATTAAGAAGCTAAAACAAAATATACACCCTTTTATTGCATTTCAGTCTCTGGTTCCCAATCAGCCGCTGGTAAAGAGATAAGTTACTTAAAATTCCATGCTCTTTACCAAAAAGTTCACCAACCCCAAAGGGTCAGCCACATTATCAAATCATTAAAACTTTGGATCTTACCCAAAATACCATGGTGCCAGCCAATTCTTTAGTAACTAACACTAAAAGTTTATTATAAAACAAAAGAAACTAACTACATGACAACTGTTAAAGGATTAAAACAATCACATACATAGAAATAATTTGGAAGTCCATAAACATTGGGTTTTCAGTAGAATTGTGGAGTTTGTGGGCTTGTATAGTCCCTCTGGTATATACCCAGTACCTGCATGGGCCTCAGTCCTTTGTTTCACAGCTTCAGTTGCCGAGGAGTTGAACCAGACGTAGGTGAAGGCTGAAAACTAAAGGAAAACTAAAGACAAAATGGATGTGGTGCAGCTGCCTTTTATGGCCCTTGGCCTTTATCATCCTGCTTGTGGAAATTTACAGAAATAAGATGGAGTTCATGGACACATGACTCAACTCCTGATGACTCATAAGATGTAACCCTGAGCTTATTGTACTTCTGAGTTCCCTTGTGGGCCATCAAATAGCTAGTGCTGCAGCCATCCTGTCTGAGATGTCACCCAGAAACACAGCACAAGTTGAAATACAGATATATCAAACATATCCATAATTTCCAATACCAATATGGCACATGCAACAAACAATATCATTATACTTAGCAAATTACAACCTTTCTAACAATACCTGCCCTATCTCATATGAATTATTGTGATTCTAAAATATTTATATTAAATCCCATTATACATGGTATCACTGATCCACCCAGCATCACAAGGCCTTTGTCTGATAGCTGCCAATCTTCTTGCACTGTAGCAGAGAGACAATGGAAGTGGGCGTCTGCCCCAGTAGATTAGTAGCCTTAAACTACTCTCTTCTGTTGTGTTTTTAAAATTTTTGTAAAAATCTACATGGTTTATATAAAAGACGCCCCTCAACACACACACACACACACACACACACACACACACACACACACACACACCCCTAAAGTGGCAAGCGATCCGTTTTGTTGACATATTGTCACGTCTTGTGAACAGCTGTTTCTACTACAGACAGTTCGTTCCAACAATGACATATAAGTAGCTTCCCATTCCAGTTGCAATGCAGATGTGTGAATTTGATGACAAGTCTGCATGGCAAGACATCCTCACAAGCAAATACCCACCACACATTTATCTATACACCATTCATATTGACACGACATAAATAGAGGAGGAATGTTAGAATCAGAATGTCTAGCGTCCCAGAGAAATAATACAATTGTATCAGAAAAGCAGTTCTGCTTTCAGCAACAACCCATAGACTTGATTTTGTCGATCAGTGAAATAGTTTAGTTGTGTTATTGTTTATTGAAAATAGCTCTCTGAATCTTTGCCTATCCGGAGGACTTGTTAATCTTTTTGCTTGTTAGTGTTAGCACAAGCTCAGAGGATCAGTGGATAATAATTTGGGAGAAATGGTGCGGGAGTTAGTTATACTCTAAATACTGCTAACTTGAACTATGGCTACTGGTTGTCTCTTAGGAAAATGTAGGGCATCAGCATTGATCTGATGTGTGGCCTCTTGCTTCTGTGTCTGTCAGAGAAAGTGAACACTAGAAAATACCATACTACAGCCTCAGATCATCTGTAATTCTAGGGTATGTCTACACTAGCAATTTAGGTTGTCTTAAGGAGGCTTAAGTAGACCTAAATTACTCCCTGTCTACCCCAGACTTTCATTAAGTTGACTTAAGAAATTCCTTATGTCGACTTAATGAAAACTTAGGTTGACTTAATAAGAACCACCCATTAGGTCGACTTAAGCCTTAAGTTGACTCCTTAAGTCGACTTAAGGATGGTGTGGACGTGGAGTAACCCTTAAGTCGACTTTATTAAGTCAACTTAAGGGTGGTTAGGTCGACTTAACCAAGCGGACTAAGTCGACTTAAAGTTAAGTCGACTTAGTCAAGTCGACTTGATAAAGTCGGCTTAAAGTCGACCTTAAGTCAACTTAAAAAGTCGACCTAACTTTTTCTAGTGTGGACATAGCCCTGGATGCAAATTTAGAGTATGGCATACTTACTACTTTACAACTATCTAGGAACATTACATGGAAATATTTCTAGTCCCACACCCTTCTTAAAGTCAAAACTATTTTAATTACTAGTCTTTTAATGACAACAGAGTCTTGTGGCACTTTTAAAGACTAACAGATTTATTAATCGCATGAGCTTTCGTGGGAGAAAATCCCACTTCGTCAGACGCTTTGAAGATAACATCTTATTAACTGTCTTTTGACGTAATGTAATTCTACATAGCAACACTACAGCTCCCGCAAAAGCAGCTGATGGGAAAATTTCTTTCTAGTGTCAGGGGGTAGTTACGTCTCTTCAGCGACATATTGCAGCATCAAGACCTAGATATATGAAGAGACCGATGAGGTGGAAGAAGTTACTGATTATTTGGGATAAAAATGATCAACAACTCAATCAGAGACAGCATATTATGGGGTAGAATTCCAGAGAAGAAAATCTTAAAGAGAAAAGGAGCAAATGCCACTTTGGGCTGAATGAGGCCTGGCCCAGGCCACAAGTAGCTTTGCGGGCTTAATTATGTTGGTTGAGCGTGTGACAAAATCAAGTATTACCTACACAGCAAAAGAACTCTGAGCTAAACTGCCAGTATATTAGAAGCTCAGAACTATATTAGAAGCTCCAAATAACTGGACTACAGTTTTGAAACATCTAGTTTCAGTAGCGTGAGGAAAATAGAGCAATTTAAATGTATTTTAACTTAAATATTCATGAGACCCTAGATTTTCATATTTAGAGAAGTTGACTGAACTCTGATATTAACTTGCTTTGTAGCCTGAGTGGTTCCCACATTCACGCACATGCTTTTGCTAAGGAAAAAAAATCAGAGAAACAAAGTGTCTTTTGTTAACCTAATTGGCTGTCCTTAAATATCCGAAGACTCTGCTACAGTATTGGAAAATGTTCCATGACCTCAGTTTAGCTGTCTCTTTCTTCTAAGCTCCACCCAATTAGGGTTGGAATTTGCAGAATAGTCAATGTCCGCCACATGCCATGATTTCATAACTCTTTACAACACGGGGACTTTGAGAGTTGGATGCAGTGGTCTTTTTAAGATATCCATTTGTTATGTAAAATCTGGAAAAACACAAGAGAATGCTGGAATTGAACAGTCTATGCTAGGTTGGCAGAATCTAAGACCTTATAGAAGAAGAACGCAAAACATCTGAGTCATCATTAGGTCAGGTGCTAGGGCCGTGAATAAAGGTGCAAAATAATTAATCAGTGCTGACTTGTCAGGTAGATCTTGTTAGCACCAACCAGCATGTGATGGATTGGACTGTTACTTTAGCACAAAGAGAATTAGTGGCTGGGACAAAGAAGGTCCTGTTAGAAACCTTAGCAACAAACTTGCAATATCAATAAAGCCAAATCTTCAAAAGGGGGGCAAGTTTGGGTTATGGTGTTAGTATAGCTGCTGTTCAAAGCAGGGTGGGAATGCGGCAAGCTGTGTTCTGGCCTTCCTAAACCAGTGAAAAAGTGTGAGAAATGCCTGAGGAAGAGTTGCTTCTCTTCAAAAAGGTAGAGCCAATAGTGGACATACTCACATAGAGATAAGGGACTTTCCCTGAGCTATGAGCCGTAAACTCTGAATAAAGGAGGAGCTAAATAATGGAAGAATAAATACTCATTTACTCAGTCCCTCATGCGCACACTCATTCTTTCTGCTAGCTTTCTTCATTTACCCTCGTTCTCCAGATTCACTCTACCTCCTTTTCTTTTTTCTTCCTTCTCTCTCTGTGTATATCCTCCCTCCCTTCCTCCACCCAGTTCCAGCCATTCATCTCTCTCTTGTCTTACACCCTGGGGCTCACCTCACTGCCATTCTCTTTGATGCCAGTTTGTTTTCCAGCCACTTTCTCTAGTTTCCCCAATAACCCAGCTCTCATGTCTTTCTTCTTTACCTAACAACCTTGCAGCTGCTCTGAATTATGCCAGGAGCCAAACCTGTCCTAGGTTCATCAAGGGAAGCTGTCAGAGGTATATGATAAATGCAATGTATGACATGGATATTACCATCATAGATGTGGTTTGAGCGTTTACAAAATATTTCCCAGCAATTTGATGTGATATTGAAGTGTGCATGACCAACGCTTAGATGAAAAGATGAGAGGGTGTTAACAGAGAGGAGGGATCACTTGATGCACAGCAGGAAGAATTTGCCAAGTGTAGGAAGGAGAAAGGAGACAGACAGGCACTTTGAAAGGTATCTTAACAATGGCAATGCTAAGAAGAAATTGGTGCTGCAGAAATATAGGTAAATTATAATTAGGCAGAAGGCAATAGAACAGTTTGTCTGCAAAGGGAAGACAGGACAAATTTTTAATGAATCATTTAGCATTACTGGAGTCACAAGACTGAATTTTGTTAGGAGACAACAAATATTCCCAGGTTTTGTGGACTATTACTAAGGTGAAAGTTAAACTACTTTTGCTATCCCATGTTCCTGTGCTTTATATTGCCTGTTAGATTGTAGGGACTTAAGAGCATAGAGTGTTTTATATTCTGCAAAATGCTGTGTAATCTATGGTTATGTCTACATTGGCAAGTTAGTTCGAATTAAGGAGGCTTAATTCGAATTAACTAAAGCCATGGCTACACTAGACTTTAGTTAGTTCAAATTAAGGGCTTCCTTAATTCGAACTAATAAATTCGAATAGGGTATTCGAACTAAAGGGTTAATTCGAACTAACTAGTTCGAATTAATCAATGTGGTCATGTTAATTTGAACTAATTTCTTAGTTCGAACTAACCGGCCTTTGAAATGAATGGGGATCGCTAATTCGAACTAAGCAAGTGCCATTCATGGAATTAAGTTTTCCTAGTTCGAATTAAGCTAATTCGAACTAACTAAAATTAGTTTGAATTAGTTAGCTCGAACTAATTTTAGCAAGTGTAGACATAGCCTATGATACTAGAGAGGTGCTTAATAAAATAATAATTACAAAAGCTGAAAATCATGAAGAGTAATGTGTTTTCTATAGACTCTTCTGAATGGTGCTATACTATGTTTGATATGAAAAAAATTCATGAGGATCTCAGGCTACACTTAAAAAGAAATCCAGAGAACTGAAGAGCCAGTTTTCTTTCATTAGGGAACCCAGCAACTTACACCTTACAGATAGTAAGTCACACAGGGGGAAATGCGACTATTTCTTTTACCTGTGTTTGTTTCGTATTTTTCCTTTTAATTTATACGCTTTGCAGCATAATACTTTGAAAACAAAAAATAATGTTCGTAGAGCTTGTTCTGTTGCACACTGAAATCTTCAGTTAAATGAAAATGGAGTGATTTGTCACTTTTAAATGGACTAAGAGCCTATTCAAGATTATTTTTTAAACTGTCAATTTAAGTAGAGGGGTGCGAGAGATAAAGGAAGGATGGTCATGAGGCTATGAACAAGACCTAAGCTGTAGAAGATTTAGGTTTTATTCTTGTTACATACTTGTTGAGTGACCTTGGCCATGTTATTTCATCTCTGTGCTTCAGTTTCCTCCTCTGTAACTTGCAGATAATAAACTACTTCTCTATCTCAGAGACGTTAACAAGAGAAGCCTTGTTGAGGCTAAATTAACTAAGGTTTGTTAATATTCTCAAAGCAATACAAGAGGTTTGGATTAAAAGGAATGTATCCCCTCAGTAATAATGTATTTTTCCCCTAAAGTAAGCACAAACAATTCAATGCTTCATAGCATAACTCAGAATTTAGCAATCACTGTAATGTTTTACTTACAGTGGAAAGTTTCATTCAACTTCTCTAAATATGATGAAAAATAATCCCCTTTTTGGTTTTGGATAGATATTAATCCCATTTTTCCAGTGATCTTTTCATTTCAACTCATTTTAGTAGCATTTTATGGTAATTTTCTTGACCAGCTCATTAAGCAACACGATAGATGATTACAGGCAGACAGTGGTTTGGATAAAGTCCAAGGATAATATACTTAGTGGTTAGGCAAATGTGTTACAATATATAGTACAGGCCTTCAAAGCAAGGATGTATCATCTTTTTTTTCCTATTATGAATTAATCATGTTGGATGTGGTCTGAATATAGTATATAAACAGCTGCAAATCAAGGACTGGTTTTATGCTATTAGGGCCATCTACAGATATTTTCTAACAGAATAATAAAACAGGGCTGGTTGTCCTATGTGGGGTACTGTATGATATAATGTATAAACTAGATTTTTCCATATTTGAGGTACATTGGAGACTTCCTGTAGCAGAGAAAATGTGTTCATGTTTGAACAGTATCAAGCACACTGTCAGCATTTAATAAATAAACTGAATGATAATAAAGACACTGACCTATAGGCAGCTAACATACACCATTTTCCAGCACCGGAAAAGGAAGATACAGCTAGTTCAGAATGTATTTGCAGAGCTGAAAATTATTCTGGCCTGTCAGGCCTAAATTTGATTATTTTTCACTAAGACTTTTCTATATATTCAGATATTCCCGGCTCTACTTCTTCAGGTGTCTAGCCTTACAATAGTTTTATACTCTGCAACAAAAAGCACAGTGGAAGTTAGGTAAAACAAAATAGATATACTGTGTAATAGGCATCTCTTACTGAGCATTTCCCCCTCCCCCATGCTCCTTATTCAGTGTTTCTTAATGCTGCTCAGCCTTTCAGTGTCTTCATGCCAAGTGCTGAAAACTGAATGGGAAATACAGAAATTCAAAGTTCTCTTTATCTGCTAACCAGCTCCCACAATCAGAACTTTCCTCTTCTACCCTGTGGATAACTTAAGGCCCGACTTATAGGAATCACCGCAAATCAGAAGGCAGAGGCAGTAGCTGAGGATTTCACTTTAACCAGAACCAATGACACTTGCCAAATTGTAAATAATTACATGTGGGGAGTCTAGTTGGGTTATTTTCCCCTCCCTGACATGTCCTGATTGGACTTAGCTCAATTCTAATATTTGTCTTTCACAAAAAGTAATGTCAAGCTTTTTGCATTTTTAAGTCCCCTTGACTATATATTTTTTTTATGTCCATTATTAACTTTTCAGACGATCTCATTAACAGGCATGTATTGTGTTTGATGGGAGTCTAGAGGCTATTGTGATGGGCATATTAAAATGCTCAAGTATGGTTTATGGGTGGGGGATAGAGTGATCAGATATTCTGATTTTATAGGGACAGTCCTAATAGTCAGGGCTTTGTCTATATGGACACCTATTATTCCCTACCCCTGTCCCGATTTTGCATGTTTGTAATTTGGTCACCCTAGAGGGGGGAGAGAGAAAGCACAAAGCAGTAGTCTATCTGTACGATTAATGTAGGCATTTTGGTTTTTGATGTTATGAAGAGTAATGGCAAAATATACTCTAATCCTGCATTCTGATCCAGAAGGACTCCAGGATTCATGCAGACTCATTGACTTCAGTAGAACTCTCCTCAAGTACTAGGAAAAAAGTATTAGATTGCTAGATCAGGGCCACAGTTTGTAGAATGAGCAAAGCCTCAAGATCTCTAATTGCCTTTGTCTCACAGTTACCTAATTTCACTGATAAGAGTAAGGGTCTGCTGCTGTTCCATTTTAGTGTCCACTTAGGAGACAATTGTCTTTGTTCCCATGTCAGGAAAAAATACTTACACCATAGATGGCCATAGTTTTGCTGAAAAAGGAAGAGACACTTTCTTCTGAACATAGAAGCCCCTCTGGGGCTATTGTCACGGCAACAAAAAAGTTCTGGCTGGAAGAGCCATCAAGTGTCAGTGTCTGGCAAGACAACTGCTCTATTCGGAGGCTCAAAAGAGACTGCTGAATCAGCAACTTCCCTAGTAGGTTGGAATAGCTACTGTAATCTACTTCTGAAGAGTCCAGTGGTATCAAGCTCTCTGTGAGAAGCTGGTTCCAAAGAGAGCTATTGTTAAGTCACCACTGTCATCCATTGTCTTAGGTCAGCACTTGTAGAGCAGGAACACTTGCAGTTCTGTTTCGTAGGATGATTTCTAAGGCAGCTCAAAGACTACTATGCTTTTTTTTTTTTTTTTTTTTTAATTCCCTTATAAATTAATGTAACAGGTCAGAAAAGTAGAATGAAACATGATTAATTTAGTTATAAGCACAAATGGAAAAATGTTACACACATCTATGAAGGAAGAATATTTTGTATAAGCTGTTAGCACAGGAAAACCATATGAAAAAAATCAAGCTTAATTATTGTCATATTTCTTGAGCTAATATTAAGAAGTAAGTTCCTCTACATTTGCCCACTGTTAAGTTTATCTCAGAACAAGTAATCCTGCCCTCCCACAGACCTCTTCCCTTGGTCTGGGATCTGGGTGGGGTCTCTTTTCTAAGCCTCTCCAGGACTCTTGAACATTAAGAGCCCATTTCTTCTCTCATTTAGTGTGATGTGAATCAGGAGTAGCCATGCAGAACACAGTGAAGATGTACTTGTGTAAGAGGAATGGAGAGTTGATATATAGCAATCAAATCCTTGTGCAGATCCATTCTTCAGGTGGAATTAAATTCTGTTTCAATTACTGGGGTGTAAATTTAGAAAAAAACAACGAGAGTCCTGTGGCACCCTGGAGTATGTCTACACTTGCATCATAAGTAGACTTAATGACGCTTAAGTCGACCTACAGAACGCTGTGTCCACACTGGGCCCTTCCTTAAGCTGACTTAAGTGATTCCTTAAGTCGATTTAACTCTACCTCTAAGGTCGACTTAACGCCTAAGTCGACCTTATTAAATCGACTTAAAGCCAGTGTGTGGATGTCCTAAGTCGACCTAATTGGCCTCCAGGGCTGGGGAGAAGAAAGAGCCATGGCTGGGGGATCGGGCAGGGGAGAAGGGAGAACTCCGGCTCTCCCTTCTCCCTTGCCCGATCCCCCAGCCGTGGCTCTCCTCCGTTGACCTAGCACATGCCAGTATGGACTCGGGCAGTTGACTTAAGTTTCCGGTGTGGCTGCTCTAAGTCGACTTAACAGAGTCGACTTAACTTAACCAGTGTAGACATAGTCCTGAAGGCTAACAAATTTCTTTGGGCATAAGCATAAGCTTTTGTGGGCTCCAACCCACTTCGTCAACTCACGAAAGCTAATGCCCGAAGAAATTTGTTAGTCTTTAAGGTGCCACAGGACTCTGGTTGTTTTTGCTGTACATACACTTGTAAATGGAACTTGTAAATTTAGAGTAAACCCAGTAAAGGCCACAAATTTATTCTGAATTTTCATTGCTGTTAGAGCAGATTTGGGTCCATAAGCCAAGATATTTTGGGGGTGAAAAAGGACTAACATTAGCCTCCTAAATCCACATTTAAATAAAATAATTAAAAAACTCTCCTGTTCATCCAATCCCAGACAGAACTTGGCACCCAGCAGTTCCAAGGCTCATATCCACAAGGTGGATATGACAAGAGCAAAGTCTTGCACTTAGGACGGAAAAATCCCATGCACTGCTACAGGCTGGGGACCGATCGGCTAAGTAGCAGCGCTGTAGAAAAGGACCTGGGGGTTATGGTGGACGGGAAGATGAATGTGAGCCAACAGTGTGCCCTTGCTGCCAAAAAGGCCAATGGCATATTAGGGTGCATCAGTAGGAGTATTGCCAGCAGATCCAGGGATGTGATAATTCCCCTCTATTCGACACTGGTCAGGTCACATCTGGAATACTGTGTCCAGTTTTGGGCTTCCCACTACCGAAAGGATGTGGACAAATTAGAAAGAGTCCAGCGGAGGGCACCAAAAATGATTAGGGGGCTGGGGCACATGACTTACGAGGAGAGACTGAAGGAACGAGGCTTATTTAGTCTACAGAAGAGAAGACTGAGGGGAGATTTGATAGCAACCTTCAACTACTTGAAGGGGTGCTCCAAAGAGGAGGGAGCTAGGCTGTTCTCGATGGTAACAGAGGACAGAACAAGGAGCAATGGTTTCAAATGACAGCTGGGGAGGTCAAGGTTGGATATTAGGAAAAACTTTCTCACTAGGAGGGTGGTGAAGCATTGGAATGGGCTACCTAGGGAGGTGGTAGAATCTCCATCTTTGGAGATTCTTAAGGCCTGGTTAGACAAAACCCTGGCTGGGGTGATTTAGTGGGAGTGGTCCTGCTTTTTAGCAGAGGGTTGGACTAGATGACCTCGTGAGGCCCCTTCCAACCCTATTATTCTATGATTCTAAGGTGCTTAGGCGCCTAACCCCAAACTCAGCCATTTAAATCCTAGTTTTAGAATCCACTGCACTCTATAAAACTCCTACTCAATCACTGCCAAACTCCAGGGTAGGCAACCCCCGGCACATGTGCCGACAGTGGCACTCGAGCCCATTTGGAGTGACACCACAGAAATTGCTGCTCCTGCCAACCGAAGCCACTCAAGGCAGCTTCTTTCCGTGGCATATGTGGGGACCCCCAAGAGGAGCCACTCCAGCAACTGTGGCATGCCTGGGGACCCCGTCCCTAGGCATACCATCTAGAGGAGCATTCTGAGCGACTTCTTTCCACAAGCGGCTCCTTTCAATGGAATGACTGGGAGGTGCCCACCCCTCAAAACCAGCTGTGGCTGCTGCCGAATTTTTTGTTGGCTGCCGGCACCAGCTGAGGGTTGGGGAGGAGGGGATAGCACGGGGGTCATCAAAGGTTGCTTACCCCTGGCTTAAACTGTAGGCACCTACATTTTTTCCAGTAAAAATTCCCTAGTTATCTGTGTTTCTCCCTCTGGACACATACACTTCCACCCATCCAGACATCTTTCTCCAGAAGCCAGGAGAAGATAGATGGTTTAGATTCTTTGTATTGTGAGGATTGAGGACCACGTTGGAACAGGTGTCCACAGCTCAGAGATTTAGAGACTCTAGTCCAACATATCTGTGAGCCAAGAGTAAATACAAAGAGATGAACCTCCTTACAGAAGCATTCCTTGTAAAGAAGGAAATGCTTACCCTGTTAGTTCAGGATGCTGCTTTTGGGGGGAAAGCCTGCAATGAACTAGGACAGACTCTGAATGAGGTAACTTCTTCCAATCTTTTAAATCTTTTTAACATATATTTCATGCTTCAGAGTGACACTGTCTTGTTCAGTTACAGCTCCATGAAAGCAAGAATAGATACTTTAAATTCTGGAGTCAGGTTCATAGAATCTCATAATCAAATCTTTAAAAATACCTGAAAAGCCTCATTAGTTCATCCTGTCCATTTAGACTGGGATTTTCATAACCACTCAATATTGGTCCAACTCTGTTCCCATTGAAATCAGTGGGACCTTTACCAGTTTAGAGAAACTTTGAAGAATGCTCAGTCCCTTGTGCTGAGTAAGTATGTAAAGTTATGAGGCTCTTACCACTGCTTGTGCAAGACTGTCTAAAAGAATCGGCCACATTTCAAACTCTCTCTAATCTCCAGCTATTCTGTAAATTTTCAGCCCATCACTTCTAATTACGGACTAGAGTAATTCTTAGAATCATAGAATATTTGGGTTGGAAGGGACCTTGTCCAACCCTCTGCTCAAAGCAGGACCAACCCCAATATGATCATCTCTGCCAGGGCTTAGTCAAACCAAGCCTTAAAAAAGTTCTAAGGATGGAGATTCCACCACCTCCCTAGGAACTCCTTACAGTGCCTCACCACTATTCTAGTGAAAGTCTTTCTTAATGTACAACCTAGACCTCCTCCACTGCAACTTAAGACAATTGCTTCTTATTCTGTCATCTGCCACCACTGAGAACAGCCTAGCTCCATCCTCTCTGAAACTCCCCTTCTGGTAGCTGCTTTCAACTCGGCCCTCACTCTTCTCTTCTCCAGACTCTTTCCTTGTGTATTTACTTTCTGAGACAGTCGTATTTTTAGGTCATGAGATAGTAGAACAATGAGCATGGAACATTTCTTACCCAGTAAGTTTCTTTCTGCTTAGCAGCGTCCCCCAGAACTCTGATATGATGGGCTGCCTCCCTCCACTCTATGGTTCCCAGACGTGGTTCAAAGCTATGGCGCAGCATATGCTGGTCACACCTCCTCTGCCGCCAGATGAGTCTTTCCAAAGCTATGTAAAGACTCGTAGACATCAAACATCAAAGCCAACTCATAAAGTATGTACAGAAAGTTGTTGTCTGCATAGTAATTGTCAAAATCAAACGCTGATTTCTAGGCTAACAAGCCATCTTGGAAGAGTAGAATAGCAGAAAGTAAATTATCGGGTAATCATTTCTCCCTTCACCACCCCAGTGTCTCCTACAATTCTGATATGTCTGGGAAGTTGTGAGCAGTGGAACAGAAGCAGGGAGAGATACAGAAACCACAAAAAAAAACCCAGAATGAGATTAAGAATGAGATGTAGAACACATGGCAATAAAGGAGGAGCCCACTTTGATTTCTGTAGCACTTTCTGTCACTATCTTGTCTAAAGAGGAGACATCCTGTGGGTTTGGAAGAGTACAGGACTTGCTTGGCGTGTGTGTCTACCATCCAGTGGCAGAACCACATATGCCTCCTGCTTGTGGAGCTGAATGCCATGTCTTTGGTTTAGAATTTCATTGCGTTCAGCGAGGCTTCAGCCACAAATGCAGTTGCCAGGGAAACTTTCCTCAGTATGGAGCTAGTTTCTGGATGGTTTCTGTCCTTCAGGTCCCTGAAGTGCTTTAGCCACGGTCGTGTTGCTCTCACTAAGCACGTGGATAAAAAGAATGTTTGGAAGTTGGCTGAGGATGCTTCAAAATTCCTTCTAAGGGTGGCTTCCATTCTCTATCTCTTATGTCCTTGAAGAAAGAATTCCCCTTCTGAAGTAATAACCATATCCCTACCTAGGGGTGCTGCAGCAGCATAATCTTTGAAACTTTTTGAGACTTTGAGACAGTAGCCTGATAAACTCTTGGATAAGAAGCCAATCTTGAACTTGGGGCCATACTACAATTCAGGATCACTGCTTCTGTTCCATGTTTGTCTTTCCCTTTATTGTTACAATGGAGTATTAAATTCAGACATTTTATAAAGGTAGACTCTGAGCTATAGCATTACATACATAATGATATCTACGCATGTATGCAAAGGAAACTCAGCTAGAGCTAGATTGTAACTACATAAACTTCAAAATCCATAACTGAATGACTGCTGGAGTCAGTAAGACAAGGTGGGCACAGTGCTATTTTATTGGACCAACTTCCATCACTGAGAGAGACAGAGCAGAAGAAAAGCTTGTTTCTCTCACCTACAGAAGCCGGTCCAATGAAAAATATTTCCTCACCCACCTTGTCTTGCTAATATCTTGGGATCAGCACAATTAGAACAACTCTGCTGGAATCAGTGTCAAGGATCACCAGCCAGTTCTTAATCTTTTCACACTTTATTTAGGTGGTTTATACTAACACAGAGTTGTTTTCCATGTAACCCATACATGGCTTTTCTAATGTGCTTTTCTAATGCACTTCGCACATTCCAACATTCTATATTCTGTATTCAGAGTACGTTCTATTTACACCGTTTCCTGCAGTACACATCATAATCCTGATGGTAATAAATACATCAAACTGTCTCGTGCTGCTTGAAATGAAAAACAAATATTCAGTATGGTTACACTTTATATGCAGACTCATTTAATGATTTTAATGAAAACCAATTAAAACACTTAGAGGTAGTTAAAATTACTTAAGCAAGGATGCTAATGTTACATCACTAGCAGCAGATCAACAATAATACCCATGCTATGAAGCAATAATATATTTGCTTCAAACTTTTAAGATAAATGGTGAGAAAATATGAAGTCTTATGTCCTTTTAAGATATAATAAGCCTTAATAAATCAATTGGCAATGTAAGGGGATTGTTGGTTTATGTGCTTTGAGTCTTGATGGATTCTGGAATATCAAAAAATGCTGATGCTAACCAGGCAGTGCTGAAGTGAACAGCTAATCAACATGTTTCCTCATAACTGTTTTAATTAAATGCATATTTGAAAGCCTTTCTCATGGCTTAAAGAAGAACAGTGTGAGTTTGCTGAATTCTTCTATTATCTGGCGTGCAGCAGAAACATTTCCTGAGAGTTCTAGAGGGAGGTGAAAAACAGCTGGTATTTTGGAATTCTCAATGCCAAAGTGATTGATATTAAAGAAGGTGAGATATATAGAGTCCAGAGGAAATTTCTCATCATATCACAACAATTTAAAGAGACACTGCCAGGCCAAATATGTCTCAGAAGTTAAGACACATTAATAAAGACCCATCCAGAACCAATTAAAATCATTTTATGTTTTTTTGAGGGGGGTGGGAAGGCAGAGGAAGGGGAGTCTTAAATTCCTTCAGAAAACACTTTTAAAAGTTCCCTTCAAGTGTTTGTGTTGCAACCACTACAGCGTGCTGCTAGTGCATGGAATCTGAAAGTAAAATTTAATAGATACTGGCTGAAAACAAAATGAAACAAATGTTTTCATTGTTCTAGATAGGAGAAGTGCAAATAATTAAATACATAGCATAAATTAGATTTAAAATATTTTAAATAATCTGTGGTATGTTATATACTTTTTGTAAACATATTTACCTTGTAAGTCTCCTTTTAAAAATGTTAGTTGAAAGTTTAATCTAAACTAATCTTGTGTCCCCAAAAGAAATGACATTAATCTCTATTGTAAAGTGAATGAGAGCACTGAAGCAAATGGAGTTACACCAGGGATGGATCTGTATAATCAAGTGGTCTACAATACAGTAAGTATGATAAAGTCTTTAGATATTTTAAAAAGGAAACATTTTTCTAACTGTAAGAATCTCTAATGATAAAAGCACAGAGTTCTGAGAAATTGCAAGAAGTTGAGTGCTACCGTGTAGTAATTTCATTTACACTATTACACTTCAGGGGCTGTTATAAATACAATAAATGTGTTTATAGGTCTAAGAGGCTTATACAATCATATTTTTATATGTGCAGAAATCCTGCCTGCAGCAATTGTGTGGGTTTTTTCTTTTTTAAATCCATTCAGAGCAGTGTTCCAATGCTTTCCTCTTTCCAGAAAGGAATTCTACGTTTATCCCCTTTGTTTTCACATATGTACCCATTGTCATCATCACACCCCTAACAAATGCTGGAAAAAATGTTTTCGGCTTACAAGCTTCATAAATCAATAGAGCTGAGTGTTGCTTTGATTGCCTGGCCAGTTTTTAAACTCATTTTGAGTTAGACAGACCTATGGAGTTTAGTTTGAAAAATTACCTCACGATACTTAGGCAAAAGTCTTATTGCCATGGTATTAGGCTAGTTTGCTGTTATGTGAAATTAGATTCTACACTAACTATCACACAGTGATAGCAGTGACACAGACATTCAGATATTCATAAAACTGTATGTTAAAAGCAGACTTAAAACTCTCCATAGAGCCAGAGAGAGAGAGTGACTCTATAGTGCGTTGGTAAGAAGACTCACCTTAGAGGTGGCAAATCCCACACCGCTGCTCCATTCACTCTTTAGTTGTATCCAGAGTGGAACTGCTTCAATAGGACAGACTGAGGCAGCCCCTGCTCAGTTGGCACTCTTCTGAGCGGTGAGAAACTCCTGTTCAAATCTGGCAGAGGGGGCAATTGAATTTGGGTTTCCACATCTCAGGTGAGTGCTCTATCCACTGGGCTAAAAGTTATAAAGTGAGGATCCCCTCCCATCCCGCCAACACCTGCTCCTCCTCCGGCTGACTTTTTAATGGGACATCTGAGTATCTAGCAGGCCCTGAACGTGATTTCGATAGCTAAATCCCCTGTGACTTCCTCTGGGGCTTAGAATGAGGCAGCAGTGTGAATGCTGAGAGGCAGAAATACAGGTGCCTAGGGAACTTTTACCCTGAAACATTAGGTGCCAAGAGAGTTTAGATACCAAGAGGGTTAGGCAGGAGTTTTATGCCTTGCAGTGAGGCCAAACATGGGACACAGGCACCTCGCTTCTTTTGTGCTTCTTTCTTTGAGTTGCTGAACACTCCCAGCTGCCTTTGTGCTTGAATGGAAGTTAAGGATGCTCACCATCTCATAGGATTGGGTTTACAATGGTGCTGTGGAAAACGGCAAGACTTGCAAAAATGCATTTGGGTGATGACATGATGGCTTTGGACAAATGAAGCTAAACAGTTGCTCTGTCTCTACTCTCCCCCACCCAAGAAAGTTTCTTTTGTGTAGTTAGCGGTCTTGTAGGAGTTAGGAAACATGTTTTGGCAATGAAGTGGCCACTATAACTCCTTTCAACTCTGTCTTTCCAGGAAAAAATAATTTAACTTTTTCCTAGGGATTTTCACTCCTTTGAGCTGGGTGTTATGCCAACAACAAATGTTTTATGTTGCACTGTTCTGTGCTCCCAAACTATTCTATTGTTCCTGACAACCAATAGCAAAGATCTGATGTAGAGCTGAACAAGAAGGTAGCACAGAAAGGATGGTGGACTCTCCTATTTGTTGAACAGTCTTGTTCGAATGCACAGTTACCTGCATTTCTAATTCTGAACACAGCACACACAACAGTGGGGCAGATTAACTGGGTCTAACTTGCACATTAGTGTATAACTTGATATTTAACCCCATGAAACTCTGTCAATAAAAGAGTAAGAGGATGTTGTCCCAAAGTGTTATCGGCAATATATCAGCCAGAATGGTCACAAAAAACCAAGGAGTCCTGTGGCACTTTTAAAGACTAACACATTATTTATTTAAAGACTAACACATTTATTTATCGCATGAACTTTTGTGGGAGAAAATCCCACTTCTCCCATGAAAGCTCACAGGACTCCTTGTTTGTTTGGCTGACCTAGACTAACACGGCTACCCCTTTGGAAATGTCCACAAACTATCCCATCTGTGCTTCTGTTCATTTGAAACAGACATTCTGTGCACTACACCAACTTCACTCCTCTGAACATAGAACTTTAAATCACCCAGTGGCCAGGCTGTAGGATTTCCCCAAAATATATGCTACAGCATTGTTTTTACCGAAGGGATTAAAGGATTGTAATATTTCAATATGAAAATTATATTTATCAGTTTTATAGTTCTTATCATCAACAGGAGCTGATTTCATCTTTCATCATGCAGCTTGTTTCTGAATTGTGTTTGTTACAATGTCCAATCATTTATCAGTAATGGCAACTTCTTAGGCACTGGACAACATGGTGGATGTAAAGATCTGCTGCAAGATCTGGGGTATCTGCTTGGTATCCATGGCGATAAAAGAGCGGCCTGCCGGTAGCCTTCTCTGTAGCCTAAGGATCAGAATGGAGGGAAAAAAGAATTACCATTGCAAATTATGTTCCTGACAGCAAAGCAAAGAGTTCTGAGAGCTCCTTAAGAAAGGATGTTTTTACCTTGACGATACATGCCATTCACAATCCTGTCACTGAGCAATTCAAAGCTTGGGAAAGCAGCAGTGTAAGGAAACACTGAAGGCAGTTATATCACAAAGGTCTTTTCAGCAAGACCACTGACCAGTTTCTACAGATTTCCATTCATTTATTATTGTCACTGTTTCTGGTGTGTGAAAATCTCTGCTTAGAATAAGGTACCAGTGACCAAACACGGCACTAGCACAGCTGATCTTCCAGGAACAAACTACTAAAAACTCACTGTCCGCAGGAGGGATTATTTAGTACATTGAACCCTACAGAGCGTTTGGTAAACCGTAACACCTCCACCCCACAAAAACTACAGATTTGATCTGAAGTTTTATATATCGGCTATAAATGAGATGTTTATATTTTATCCTCTAGTCTACAATAGGTTAAAATGAATTCATGTTTTTCTACAGCTTTAGCCTGAGACCTATGATAGTCAGCCTTGTACATTTTTATTCAAAGCTTTTAATAATATACAACATACACATTACAAAATTTGCATCACTAATATTTAATCAATAGTTTTGGTGTATTTTGTTTCATTGATTTTTTTAAAAACTTTTAATTGATATTTTCATCCCACTGTCATTACCCTTATAGATTTCCCATTTGAAATGAAAATATAAACCAAGTGGAAAGAAAAAGTAATAAAAATAACTCCTCTCCTTCCCACCCAAAATTAATTTAAAGGAAAGCTTTGTTTAATTATGCACATATACGCAGCTGAATTTCAGTGATACTGTGTCATATATACAATTTTCTATATCAAGTAAACTGCTCAACTTTAAGCCATCTTTTCCTCACAGGTGGAAGTGGATGATGAACCCATTTTTCCAGTAGGAAAAATAAAACTAAATCGGCAGTAATATTTCAACATAGAATTGCTTTATGGGGAACACAAACAACAGACCGATGGAACCTGCAGAAAATCAATGGGCAACAACCATTGTAAAGCAGCATGTTTCAAATCTTTAAAATTTAAACTGCATGCCCACCTAGCCCAATATCTTCTAGGCTTGAGTTAACTGCCCTTTTAGTCAATGATTTATTTATTTTTTAAAGCAGAATTGGCCCTTTAATATTACTGACTGGCATTTGTTTATGATGGAGATAATAGCTTTGCATTGCGTGTACTTCCTATTGGGCAGCAGACACAGAAAAGATTGGGATGTATAAAAGTTATCTAAGCTCTCTGTACCCTATCGAGCTATAACAAAGGCTATGGAGCTATAATGAGAATTATAGAGTTAGATTTTGGGCATCCCTCACATTGCTAAACATCTCTCCAGTTTTGTTTAACCTACTTCGGATTAGACTATATACATGTATTTTTAATTTGTTCATTGGGGAAGAGCCTGGGGGCACTGATTTGGGGCCCAAACCTTAATTCCACATTGGATTTATGGATTTGAATAGCCACTAGCTGAATGGACACCCTTTAGATGCCAACGATGCCCTGATTGGAAGAAGTTGCTGTTAAGCAGCATAAGGTGTATACTGCCACCACCGCTTATCGAATAACACGGGATAAAAATAAAATTTTATTGACCTGTAACCTAATGCAGAACACTTCTGCTTGGCAAATGCACCCATATACATTCTTTTGAAAGGTCTCTTTAGATTCATGACAAAGGCAAATCATTAGTATTTCTTAGGGACTAACAGCAATATATTTACCTGTCTGCCTGGTCTCCTAAGGATCCTATGAAAATGGCAAAAGCATTAACTTGAGGGTCGATGGTCAAAGTTTGGGCAAATCTTGATGGCGGGATACCGTATCGCTCAAGGTTTGCATCGCTCAAGACTATGACAAAGTATTCGTCTGCGTCTTCTTTGGCAATTTCACGAATAGCATGTTCTGTGCCTTCCAGAGTATGGTCTCCGCTCATACAGAATTGAGCATGGGCATGCATTATCTGGGTACACAACAAAGCAAAAGGAAACATCTACAGAGCTATTCCAAATAAAACACACATTTGAATTGGTATGAAAGGGAGCAAACATTCTTCTCAGTCATATTAAGTGAAACACATTTAGAAATGTGTGGCCTGCTCCAGAGTCTAAAGAATATGTAGCATTTTAGGAGTCAGTCAAAGGTTCCTTTCACTCAATACAAACAAAACCGAGAATTTGCCTTTTTCTCTAGCAAAATAAATTCTAGGTGGTGGTGGTTTGAGACAGGGAGCTAGGGCTGGCTCCATATGGAGCGAAGAGGATGTGCTCAGGCCAGCCCTGTGTGGTGTCCTGTTTTCCCTATGGGTCACCCTCCTCCTCCATCACGACAAAATGTAGTTCTGGTGTTTGACAAGCTGTTTATGTAACCTTGTTTTGAGCTGTTTCAAAGAAAAAAAAAACACATTACAAGTCATTTTTTAAAACCCATCCTTCATTTTTTAGGTTTGCACGATAGATCAAAACCTATGGCTGAAGTGCCCAGATGGGTTAGTTCCAAGAGGCCCATTACGTTTCCTGGGAGAGGCCATATGTGTAACATATTACTGAGAAAGTCAATGACAGCATGAAATCAGCAGAAATTTGAGTGAGTGACATTGTGAGGTGGTGCACAGGCAGGCTGCATCTCTCAGTTTTGGTTTTCTTTGGTGGTTGGGGGGCTCACTGAAAGCGGACTACATGCAAATGCAATGAGTGAACATGGATGGATCTGGGCATGTTCATGATGCCAATATAGATTTAAAAATATTTAAATATATCTTTTATAAAACCAAGGGAAAATGTATTATTTGTCCTTTAGGACAATGTGGAATATGAAATTATTTCCTATTTAAAAGTTAAGGAGTTGGTTCATTGAAAACCCCATTTTTCTAGTCTAATAAAATTTCCTATTTCTGAAAATACAAACAAACAAAAATCAACAAGAAAAGAAAACCCACAAACCACTTCTAAAGGGACACATTAATTAAACAAAAGATTCCCCCTTGAAAACGCCATCTTAAATATAAAGTTCCACAGCACCATTCTGTTGATAAGTTAAATTCTATATTCAGATATTCTGCTGCTTTGATAGCATAAGGTTTCCTAATTACATTGAGAGTTTATGTTTGCTTTGCAGTTATGGTTTAACCCACAGGTTCTCAACCCTGGCCTGCGGGCCAAAAGTGGCCGGCGGGCTTTTGAAAATGGCCCGCGCTGCCCCGCCACTGGCGGGGAGCTGGGCCACAGCTGCCCGGTCCCAGTGCGCAACTGGGAGCCCTGCTGCAGCCGTCCACCAGGGCTCCAGGGGCTGTGGGTGGAGCCACCGGCCAGCATGGTGTGTGTGGAGCAGGAGTGTTGGGGGAAGGAGACGCAGGCTGACGTGGTGTGGCTGGGGCGGGAGAGTTGGGGGAGGGGAGCGCGGGCTGGCGCGACTGTGGGGCATGCTGGCTGCAGGGGGTGGCCACAGGCAGCGTGGCGTGACTGTGGGGGGGCCTGTGGACTGCGGGGTATGGGCTGGCACAGCTGCAGGGAGAAGGGGGACGGAAGTGTGGCCATGCTGTTGCTGGGGCCCACACACCTGACCGCAAACTGGCCCCGTTCATGGGCATCCCGCGCCCCGCCCTTTTAAAAAAAAATCATTTTTTTTCAAATTTAAAATTTTTTGGGGGACTTGAGGGCCACAAATATAATTTTACAACCCTGAAGGGCTACTAGTCTATTTAATGAAAAATTTTATTTTAATTTAATTAATTGTTTTAATTAATTTTAATTAAAATGTAATGTGAATTTAATTAATTTAATTGTAATGTGAATTTAATTAAATAGATTGAGGGCCCCTCAGGGTTCTAAAAATTATTTTTGTGGCCATCAAGCCAAAAAGGGTGGGAACCACTGGTTTAACCCCTTTTCAATCTAAGTTTTGACATACCCTTACCACTAATCAGCACTTCATATCTTCCAAGCATTGCACAAACAAGTATTCAGGATCAACCTATATTTTCCCAGAGGGGTAGCCGTGTTAGTCTGTGTACAGCAAAAACAACGAGAGTCCTGTGGCACCTTACAGACTAACAGATTTTCTTCGGCATAAGTTTTCGTGGCTATAACCCACTTTGTCAGATGCACCTCTTGTTTTTGCTATATTTACCCCTCATCTGTGGTTACAGGTTAACAATAATATTTATTTTTTACAGAGAACTTTCCATATAACTGTACAAACTGATTAGTGTGTGGGAAACTTCCTGTAATTCTCAATGGACTATTTAGAACAGTCGAAGACAGATGCATCTTTATTCTATTACTATGGCATAGATTTTTAAAGAAGTCTTAAAAGTTTATCCCCGGCATTGTTTACAGATACATGGCTCCTCCTTCTTCTCCCTTCCAGCAACTTTCTTCTCTTTACTTTTTGTAATCTGTGATTTATAGGAATTTATCCTCAGTATTGTAGACTCCTTGATTATCCAGAGCTATTTATCAACAGGATTTACCTTAAGAATCTTTAATCTTTGCTTATTGTTCTTGGGAACGTTGTCACTCCCAACCAATCCAATACTGAAGCCATCTCCTGAATGTCCAACGATATCATACTGAAGGAAAGAAAATTAAAGAGTAATCTGTTAAGAATAGGGAGTGACTGTTTGCTCAGAATGACATATGAGGTGGGATCAAAGGCAATTTGCTTTTAACAAAAAGATAAATACTGTTTGGTATTTACATTTATGGTCAGTTTAAAGGAACTGCCTACAATTTCTCGCTACCACTTAAACACTTCTGCAAGATAAAATCGCCCAACCTAATGAAAATAAGCAGCAGTAACTCATTATATTTCTAGGGTCTGATTCTGACCTCATTCCACCAGTTTTATAAAGGTGTTAAGTGAGATTAAAATTTTAGCTTATCACACTGCCCGTTTTATCTGTAGAGTTACAATTTATTCTCTTTTCCCTGCCACCTAGCACACAATGAGCGGATTGTTAAAAGTGTAGCTCTGGTGCTTGACAAGATGTTTACATGACCTTGTTCTTATCTGACCAAAAAAAAGCGTTACAAGCCATTTTAAAAAAAACCATCCTTCACTTTTTAGGTCTGCATAACAGATCAAAATCTATAGCTGAAAGTGCAGAGTCAGGCGAGTTACAAGCGGCCCATTATGTTTCCTGAGAGAGGCCACGTGTGTAACGTTCTGCTGAGAAAGTCTATGGAAGCCTTATATTAACTGCACTGAAGCTCTCTGCAAAAAGGACATGTAGAACAGTATCATTGCAGACATCTTGTTGAACAAATAACTTAACACTTAGAAGATTTTGCTTTAGCTGAGGTTTTTATCATTATTTATCATTATATCAGCCTCACATTATTCAGCCTTCATCTTTTCATAAAGGCCTGTAAAATCCAGCAGCCCCTACTCTATTTCTTTCTACGTAGGAATCTTTCATTCCCCTCTCTTTTCCGTTTTCTTCATCTCCAACTCACTCTCAGGCTGCCTCCTATGCTTGGATAAGCACATACTTTGTGGGATTCCACTCATGAAAGCTCATGTGATAAATAAATTTGTTAGTCTTTAAAAGTGCCACAGGACTCCTTGCTTTTTGCTGAACTAGACTAATATGGCTACCCCTCTGGAACTTATCCACATACTTCTTGTTTGCTATGCAGTCTCTCTTCAAAATCTATTTGTTCCAAGAATAGACTCCTTTCTATCATTCTCCTCACTAATAACTCCTGCACACTTTCCATATCCTGAATGTGACTTGTACTTATTTAGCCTTCCTTAGAATGGAAGTTTCCCAAAGCTGGGAATGTGTTAGACCTCATTGGAAAGCATCTTGCTATGGCAATATGTAACACATTAATTTTAATAAAAATACTAGGATTGCATTCAGCTTTGTGTTGCACTCCTTCAGACTAATCAGAGGAACAAATCCAGCAGAGTAATGGTCACACAGTGAAAGCAAAAAACGAGATTCTTGTGGCACCTTAAAGACTAACAAATTTCTTCGGACATAAGCTTTCGTGGGCTCTAACCCACTTCGTCAGCTGATGAAGTGGGTTAGAGCCCACGAAAGCTTATCCCTGAAGAAATTTATTAGTCTTTAAGGTGCCACAGGACTCTCATTTTTTGCTCTATACAGACTAACACAGCTACCCCTCTGGAACTTGTCACAGTGAAAGCAGAGTCCTCAGTACTATTTTGCTTCCAAAAATTAGATATATTTTGTCCAAAATGGGTTACTATTTAAATTACGTAAAATGCAGAGAGGAGAGACTCTATTGGGTTTAAAGTCCTATTGCTCCTTCGTAACGTGCTAGCTCTGTAGAACTGTATCTTCTGATTTCTTCCCCAGTTGGCTGTTCTGACACTGATGTTAGTGTACCAACTTAAAGGGGGTATTCCATATTTTGCAGCCTGAGAACACCACCCTGCTGCCTGGCACAAGACAATAATGAATGAGCCTTTCACTGGGTTCAAATTGAATTTAGATGATTTGAGAAAATTAGATTTAGATCCTAGGCCATACATCACAAAACCAACTGACAGTTTGGTATGCTTCTCATTCCTGTATGAGAGTGTACCATGAATGGCATGTTTGGGCAACTGCAGACCAAGGCTAAAAGGTATCTGTAAAATTACTGAATACTTGGAAGCTTGAGCATCTGGCTGCATTAAGATGGACTTAATCAATGCTGTTAGTCTCACACTAAGAATTACTAAGAGAAAGAGGCTTAAAGCAGCTTTCCAAATAACAACAGTAAAAATTAGTCAAATTCCGAATGTCTTTACCTTCCATTTATCTTTCAATGTCTAGTGGCAGACATGGAACCTAAAATGTTTTTCCTCATAAATTCCATTAGAAGAAAAGAGTAAGAAGTAAGGACTCCGGATTTTTTTTTAAACACAGTGCAAGTTAGCCTCGCAAGCATGGCTGCATACACAAGCTCTTGAAAGCTGATTTACAGTGAGTGTGCTCCAGCACAAACTGAATAACCCAATAATGATTAAATTAAAGCTTCATTGACTTAATTGATGATTGCACTACTTGGTGCTGAATTTTCTAAGAGCATCGGAGACTCTGTGAAAAATTCTGCTCTATTAAAAATCTGACTATACAAGCTGTAAAATATAAGTTTCCCTAGATACCATCTTTCAGTTCATTACTTTTCTTGAAAAGCTGGTAGAAAGATCATTCCACTCTGCTGTTAAATATAGCACACACTGTGTTGTTGCTCTGATGCAATTCAGAAAGTGTGTGTGAAATGAGAAAACCGTCATCTCTTGCTGCTGCCACATTCTGCGTCAAGACATTTCTTTTTTCAAAGTAATAAGGAAAAATGAAAGGCCATGTGTGGTGAATGGAAAATGTATTGCGAATCAGACAGACTTGCTGGAAAGGACACCAGGTTCAAAATCCCTTTCTGTTCCTGAGAACACTAAATATACCCTTTAATATTTTTATTTAGCCTGCCATACTCTTGACTTTAAAAAAGAAATGATGCTACCAACAAAACATTTCTCCTTTTTCCCCTTTCATTTACACTTAAATGCCATTGCTCTTAAGGTCAGCTTCTCAGCTCTGACCGCCTGAAGTGTATACAGAATGTGTAATGCTTTTCTTTTAATATCACTATAAATAAAAAACGTAACGATTTTCTCAACAATTATATAGCTTGTAGTTCATCGAACCATTTCTGAAGTCTTTTGAAACTGTCATAAAACCTTTGCTGCATAGTGTAACGTACAACCAATGTTGTCTGAAGTCTAAAACCACTGGATTTTGTACTTTGAGTATAGAACTAACTTCTATTTTACGATAGATTTCATTTTCAAATAGGTTCAGCATGTAAGATGACAACACAAGAAAAGATGCTGTAATAATTTCAAATCTGCAAAATGACCTACGTATTTTCCTATAATTCATATCCTAGCGTTTGCACATGGGAAAAGGGTAGATGGATATTTAAGAGCATCTTTTCCAGACACGATTTAGGAAGAGCCTTTAAAAACGTGGCCTCAGTGTACAACACAGTTACAAGTGGTAGTACCATTTATTAAGTGCCAACAAGGAGCTCAGCCACGTAGAGGACAATCAGACACAGAACAATGCACGTTACTTTCCCCAAGAAGCTTAGAATTTGAATAGACAGCACAAATCATACTGGGAGACCCAGAGAAAGGGTCCGTCTTAGAACGTGATTGTCCTTATTCCAACTCTTCTAATACGTTGAGTTAGAGGCTAGGCCCTTGTGAGACATATGGAAGAGATGATTTTGGAGGAGGAATTTAAAAGATGGCAGTTAATTTAGACGCATTGATTCCCTGACTCAAAAAAGTCTCCCTTCTCTCCCTCAACAAGGAATGGTACCTTCTCTGAATCACAGAATCTCTGAATTCCCTGTGAGAACTGGAAACAAATATGTCCCTTGGGCATGAAGGTACACAGACAGACAGAAATGTACAGTCAGTCTTCTAACCTTAAATGGATCTCCATCGTATTGATTGTTTTACAGCAACCATTTACCTCTAGCCTCTAAATAAGTAAAGTAGCAGAGGAAAAAAATGTGAGCCTACTTCATTTATCATGTAATCAATAAGTCAAGCCCTAAAGACTAATCCGATAATAAGGAAATCTTTGTCTCCTGGGCTGGTGACCTAGAGGGTAGTGTATATATAGAAGAATCACAGTGAGGATGGGAAAAATAGGCCCCTGATTCAGTCACAATCCATCTCAGAAGAGAACTAACTAAAGCACCAAAACAAAAAAATGGAAACAGACATAGGCTGGGGTGTGGTTTTAAACTGTCAAAAATAGAACTGAAATAACAGGAGCAGAGTATTTCAGTATGTAATCAGTTCTGAACCTCTTGCTAAGTATAATGCTGCCTCACAGATCCACTTGACCTTGCATCAGAAACTCCTAAAATCTGCCCTCAAATGGCTGCTCCTCTGACAGATTAGTCTACCACAGGGAAAAGATATCAGCAAGTATCTGGGATGATCAACAAATCTTGCCAAACCAAGTTCAGGACGGGGAGGGCGGGACAGGGGTCTGGATGGAACGGGTGGGGATAGGTGGAGGGATCAGAGAGAAGAGAATGAGTGCTATTTAACTCTTGTGTCAGTCTAGATAAGTAAAGAAACAGAGGGAAAAAGATGTGAGTTTACTTCATTTATCGTGTAATCAGTAAGTCAGGCTATAATTCCCACGTACGCAAGGAGCGTCTGATAACAAGGAAATCTTTATCTCATGGAAGGGAGATAAGAAGGTTGCATGTATGGAGGAAACATAATTAGCTCAACAGAGCTCTGAGATTAACTGTGGCTGGGTGCATCCTCTGCCCTACAATTTTATAGGTCCAGGTTACAATGCCTATTTGGGTCAGCTCTGCCCACTGCCCATTTGGGTCAAGCTCTGCTGGTCAGTGCAATATAAGGCCCTATCCCCACTCTCCTCATTGCCAACTTCGGAGAGAACAGTGCTAGTGATTGCACTGGTCTTCTGCAGACTTTATCCTCCAGTTGTGTCTAGGCCTTATGAAGCAGCAGAGAGAAAAATGGAGGAGGCATAATATTTCACGTCCCCACTGATAAGAGCAGCATCTAAGCTGGGTCCAAGCTGGTGCAGAGTCAGGGAGTTGTATCTGTCTCCCTGACAACTTCTCCATCTCCTTATTGAACAGAAATCTGATGTAGAGGAGAACTGAGCTAAAGTCTAACTCAAGTGCAGCAGGAATGATTGAAGAGGAGTATGCCTCGTCAGCATGTCACAAATTTCCAATATCCTATATCGACCATTACTACCTTTACAGCTCTCCACGTATGCAGATTATGCTACTGCACATCTTAACACAATTTTCACAACATAAGAACAGCCATACTGGGTCAGACCAATGGTCCATCTAGCCCACTGTTCTCTCTTCTGACAGTGGCCAATGCAAGGTGCTTCAGAGGGAATGAACAGAGCAAGTAATCAAGTGATTCATCCTGTCAGCTACTGCCAGATGCTGCTAAACAGTAATCCTTGCCTATTCTACTCAATACCCATTGATAGACCTATCTTTTACGAATCTAGTTCTTTTTTAAATCTCATTATACTCCTTGCCTTCCCAACATCCTTTGGCAAGGAGTTCCACAGATTGCCTGTGAATTATATGAAGAAATACTTCCTTTTGCTTGTTTTAAATCCGCTGCCTATTAATTTCATTTGGTCACCCTGAGCTCTTGTATTATGAGGAGTAAATAACACTTCCTTATTTACTTTCTCCACAATAATCATGATTTTATAGACATTTATCATATCCGTATCTCTATTACAGACCTCTATCATAGCCCAAATCTCTATCCTATCTTTTCAAGATGAAAAGTCCCAGTCTTATTAATCTCTTCTGATATGGAAGCTTTTCCGTACCCCAAATCATATTTGTTACCGTTTTCTGTACCTTTTCCAATTCCAGTATATCTTTCTTTAAGATGGGGTGACCAGATCTGCAAGCAGTAGTCAAGAGTGGGTGTTCAGTAGATTTGTAAGGAGGCAATATGATATTTTCTGTCTTATCTATCCCTTTCCTTATGATTCCCAACATTCTATTAGCTTTTTTCATTGCTGCTGCATCTTGAGTAGATGTTTTCAGAGAACTATCCATGACTTGAAGATCTCTTTCTTGAGTGGTAACAACTAATTTAGACCCCATCATTTGATACGTGTAGTTAGAATTATGTATTCCAATGCACATTATTTTGCATTTATGAACCTTGAATTTCATCTGCTATTTTCCTGCTGAGTCACCCAGTTTAGTGAAATCTCTTTGTAACTGTTCACAGTCTGCACTGGAATTAACTATCTTGAGTAGGTTTGGGTCCTCTGCAAATTTTGCCACCTCACTGTTTACCCCTTTTTCCAGATTATTTATAAATATGTTGAACAATCTTGTTCCCAGTACAGCCCCTTCAGGGACATCACTATTTACCTCTCTCCAGTTTGAAAACTGACCATTTAGTCCAACTCTTTGTTTCCTATGTTTTAACCACTTACAGATCTAGGAGTGGACCTTTCCTCTTACCCCGTCGCCGCTTACTTTTCTTAAGAGTCTTTGGTGAGGGACCTTATCAAAGATTTTCTGAAAATCTAAGTATACTATATCCACTGGATCATCCTTGTCCACAGGCTTATTGACCCCCTCAAGGAATTCTAGTAGACTGGTGAGGCATGATGAACAACTAATAATTGTGTTCCTTTTTTGTGTGCCTGTTTTTATAATCATGAAATTGGTTGTTAAAAGTGTAGCCAATACTAGAATTAACTTGCTTTTAAGAAATTATATAGCCAAATCTGTGGCTCAGCCTATATGTTAGGTGAAATGCCTAGAAACTGAAAATATTTAATATGACATGATGATCTATAATTCACAGAGTGGAATATGAAAGGATATAATTAATAGATCTGTAGGGCTAGAAGAGAGCATTGCAATGGTCTAGTCAGGTTTTTTCTATAACAGAAGCAATAAAACCTTGTCCGGTAATATCTACACCCAGTCACCATTATTTCTGTTTGAGCTACAGCCTATCTGTTAGAAAGACAACCAGTCTTTAAATTGGGATTTCATTTCTTGAGACCCTTTTTCTGTGGTTTTATTGCTCACTGTTAAAAACATGCACCTTAACTGTAGTCTGAATTTGTTTAATCTAGCAGAAAAAGGCTTAACAAGATCCAGTGGTTTCAAGCTGATGCTAATGAGCCATACACTATCAGCTATTTCTTCCCTGTGTATAGACCACTTGCAGACCTCTTAATCTTCTCTGACTGAGCTTCTAAAATCTCTCACTATCAGGCAAGTTTTCCAGAGTTTGTATTCATTCTTGTAGCTCTTTTCTGAACCCTTTCCTAGTTTTTAACATCCTTTTGGAAGTGTGGACACCAGAACTGGACACAATATTACCGTAATGGTATCAATAATGCTGTCCATAGACATCATAGCACCTCTCTACTCCTATATATTATTCCTCTGCCGATGCATCCGATGATGGCGCTTGTACTTTAGCGAGCACTGCATTGGGAACGCATATTCAGTTGGTTAACTACCACTACCCTAAGTCCTCTTCCATGTGTCTGCTTCCAGGATACTGACTCCTGTCAAGTAAGTGTGACCTATATTTGTTGTTCCTTGCATTTGGCTATATTAAAATGCATATCGCTCAAATGAGCCTACCTTACCAAGTGATCCAATGATCCCCATCATTGTTTACCACTCCATCAATTCTTATGTCATTTATTTTACCAGCAAGGATTTTATATTTTACTTCTGATATAAGGGAACTGACAAAGTACCAGAATGTAGAGGCGACTGCAACAAAAAGTAGAACAACAACAACAACAAAAATCTGGATCCTTAAATTAAAAACAATTGCAACTCAAGGTTTAAGGGTGACCAGCAAAAGTCAAAAATAGACTGTGTCGTCTTGGTTTGTCATTTCCCAGAAGACTCTATAGAAGACTGGAGAATTGGTAGAATTATGCCAAGAGAGAAACTATATAAATATTCTTAGAAGGATTACATTTTTATTGGTAAATGTCAGGAAACATCAATTTCACGATACACACACAAATCAAAATAAAAAAAAAAAAAAAAGAATTCTGCCGAGACTATATGTAAATAAAAATGACTTGACTGAAATGTGGACAGGATTTTCATTCATTCTGTTTAAAACTCTTCAGATTTTAACTCCCATTTTAAGTCATATGCCTGAACAGTTGAAAGGTTTTTATTAAACATTTGACACCCACATCCTTTCAACTAATGACCGAGTTGTCATGCTGAAGTTCTCCAAGAATGATCTCCAGGAAACTGGGAATTCCAGACTCAGCAACCTTATTTCAAAGGTTAAGAAAACCTTTTAGGCCTTGTTTATATATCATAAAGAAGCAAAAGGGAGTGGGCATAAACCTAATTTTTGTTTCCTTGTGGGTTACCTGAAATAAAGTTTGGATCTTATATTGGTCATAGTGAGAAATGGATACTTTTCTTACTTTCAGATGATGAGAGCAGGACGGGGAATAATGGTGAGTGTAGCAAAATGAAGGATCTGGATCTTCTTCCAGCATACGGTATATATGGCTGAGCTCCAGGCACAAACAAAGGCTTGTGTATGCATTGAAGTTATGAACTTGTGTTTTATAGGCTTAGAATCATCGAATCATAGGGATGGAAGGGACCTCACAAGGTCATCTAGTCCAACCCCCTGCTAAAAAGCAGGACCACTCCCACTAAACCAAATAAATTTAAAAAAAATATATATTTCATTAACCAAATCTTAAACTAAATCATAATCTGCACTCATAGTACTAAACATTTCCTATTCATGGGCTTGTATTATTTTCTGGCTGCTAGCTACAGATTTAATTAAAATCTATATTTCCTCACATGAATGAATAATGCTCCTTTGGCTAGATAGTGATGAAATACTTTTTTCCATTGCTTGGACACAGCCTGTGCAAGTACCCATTACACTAAACTCCTGGCCCAGCTATAAATTACCTTAAACTTATGCTCATAATTCTCAAAAGCTTCCATGACCATGCAGACAGCCTCCATGGAACGCTCCAGCCGACCATCGACCCCATTAAAGCGGTACATACTGCCAGAAACATCCACTACCAGGCGCAAACGTTTGGGCTTCTGTTGAGGGCTCCCAAGCTAAGAGAGAAAAGTACCAAGAAGAATTTTATGAATGGGAAAGCTACATTTTCATTAAGAACAGAACACTTTGAAGATATCGCACATTTTCCAAAAACACTAGGATACAAACACTGTGTCCTAGCAGGCAATCTCTAACAAGTTCACATTATTATTTTTTTTTTTTGAAAAAGGTGAAATTATTTGAATTTTTCTGATTAATAGTTTATTTTAGGTATCCGAATTCAATCTTCTCTCTCTTTCTGGTTTTACTCATTGATTGGTAACAAAATACCAAGATTTTAGACGTTTATAGGGAAAATGTATTTGTTGCTAGATTTCTAATTAACAACATTTTATTTCAATAAAAGGATTCTCAGATTTCCAAGAGTCATAAGGGCAATGTTTTCCCTTGAGTTATGATACTAAAAAAGACTTGCATAAGGTTGTAAAGTGTGTCTGCTAAGGTTAATAGCTTTTTAAAAATGTTTGAAATCTTGTTCTGATTAACTCCTCTCCTTTGTACATTCTGACTATAAGGCTGTTGCCCTCCCCCATCCTTAGTGAAAAAGATTCATATCTGTTTTAACAATTTTTGGCATACAAGGTTCTGGAAATGTATTCTATATACCATATGGAGTGAGACAAGTCTGGATTCAAATAAAAGGCTATTAAAAGATGGTCTGGCGAAAAACCAAATATTTAAAATGTTTCTTTATCTGTATCTGATATATGAATATTTCTCTTTCACTCACTTTCCATTTGAGCATTTTCAGTTTAGTTTCTTCTGTTTATTATTAATGTAAAGGATTGCAATATCAGTTCCCCCTGCCAAAATCCTAACGAAGCCCATATTTACATATTTTTAATTCAAAATGTACAATTGCCTCCTTAGCATTTTTCCTGCTAGGCAAGCTCCTTTTATAATGTACTGAAAAATACAAAACCAGAACTTAGAAGAGTACTGGAAATTAAGATATAATAGTTTTTTTCCTTACTAAACTCTGATGAAGGATGGGTAGACTGCATAAGCTGTTCAAAACAACAAATCGTGAGACCATACAGTACGAAAAATAAACTACAGACAAATATGTCGTTAGCTGCTGTGAAGAGAGCTGTTCTAAATAATTGTTTGGAAAATAAAATTCCTTAATGTAGAAACATTAAAAATTAAAATTAAAAATAACACTGCTATATTAAATTTGACTATTACAATATAAAGATGATCTAGACAACTAGTTTTTAATATTGCTTTGTTGGTGTGTGTCAATTGGTTTCTCTTTCAAAGATTCATATAATGCTAACATTTTTTCTGATGAATGTCCAAAATGATGAGTAGTCATAAAATAGTGGATTTTTTTAAAAAAAGTTTTTATTTAGGTTTTAATTATTCACTCATTTTCCCCTTAATTTTGTATTAGAATTTTTAATTTGCAAGTCCAAAAACCCGAGTGCTGAACATTTTCTCATATCACGATAAAGTGGGTTAGTGAGGAGAGATGTGTGATGGTCATTTAATTTTATTTAAAATCGTGAACATAATTGTGGAATATTTAACATCGTGAACATAACTGTGGCATAATGAAGCTCAAATAACCAGTAAACTTGCTATCTGCACCTTTTTTTTTTTTGAATACTTACTTCTGGTTCAAGCTCTCCCCGTCGTTTATAAATGGCTTTTTCTCCTGTTAGTCCATCAATTATTTTGGCATCATCTAGCTCTCCAATAGCTTGGTGTCTCAGCCATTGTCTTTCCTTACCCTTGGCCTACAAAAGAATAGCATCCTTAATTCATTCAGTGCTGCTGGCACACTTTACACTTTTGAAAAGATATAGATCATTTCACAAATATGGGTTTTCTTTATAATTATGTGACAGCTCTGGCACAGGTTGGTGAAATCCAAACACATTTTCATAAATGCCTAGTCTCTCTTGCTGAAAGACTAGATATTACTGACAAAAATATATTTTCCCCACAATTTCTGTCATTTCTAAGCCTTTTCATATAGGGAATCGGAAATATGGACCATGTAATCTTTGCATTTTTATTTGCAAATATATTGGAAAATGGCAAACAAATGAATCCATGTAGAAATCCATAGAGCTAGAGGGACATGCACAACAGAATGTTATGAGTCTTCAGTCCAGGTACTGTGAGAAAATGTATTGGATGACTAAAATAGAGACAAAACTCACCAGTATTAAGTAAAAATACTTACACTGAAGAAGAATCCTATGTGAGTGATTCCTGTTACAATAGCATTCATAATAACCTGCTATGCTATTTCTAATCAAAACATTGCAAAGAGCAATAATCGAGATAAGGTACATTTTAAATGCACTTTTTTATAACCACTGTTGTTTGTGTTCTGACTTTTTAATACTGATGTACCATTCTTTACAGCTTGGTCTGCAGTCCATACACTAGTAAAACTCCCACTGAAGTTCTGACAACTGAAGAAATGTATACTTAGACTACTTCTAGTGTATTTAAGAACATTTTCAAAGGGTAGTTTCACAATGACTTGTATGTCAAAGGGTCCCTTTGAAGATAGCAGTTTATTTGCTGAGTGTGGGTTTCATGTTTCACTTAATGTATGGTTGGATTCATAGTATTTCAGCTCTAACTCACTGGTCTGGCAGTGCAACTGAGATTTCCATGGAAAGAGAACATTATCCGGATATGAAATGGGATGGTTTGTTTGTGCCTGTCAGAAGTTGGATGTTACACTCCTTTCCTCTAAATTAAACGTCAATGGATCTGCATTAAGGCTTAGGTACCATAGATCTTTACCCAGGGCTCCTGCAGTCACATGATTATGACTGGACTTAGTATCCTCTTGTTAATGGTCTCACAGACACTGGTTCCTTCAAGTGTTAGAAATGTCAGTTTGTCTTCCTTTGAAATTACCTCTCAGCATAGATATTCTGAAGCAGGGACCATGTTTTGCCTATCCCAGAGAAGTTCAAGCTGCATGCTTGGAATCTGGGAGGACAGAGCTCTGGAACTTTGTACACTGTGGACAGCTATTTGATGACCTACTGTAATTCGCAAAGAGTTTTACAATCCAGCCAATTACCTCTGGCATATGTTAAGATATTGGCATTCTGAACATGTCCTCAGTCTAAAATCAGTTCTATCTAAAACCTACTTTTGGTTCTTACTTGATGGATTCACTTAAGGTGGCTTTGTTAGAAATCTTCTGTTTACACTCAGGAAAAGAGATCCATCCCCATTTCCCAGTTCTCCTGGCACTTCAGATCACATATCCAACTGGATGGTGAATTTCAAAGTGGAACAACTGATGAAAGAGTCCTTTGCATCAATTGTTATTAGTTGTTTTTCCTGTCTATCTAAGTAACCTTATAACTGCAAAAAGGTTCAATGAAATGAATAACTTATTTTTTCCTGACAGAGAAGGATTATGGGGAACACCAGAACTTCTACCCAAAGTTCTTTCTTCTTATCCTTTAAATCAAGATATTGTATTTTCTTCTTTTCCCCCAATCCTTTTCACCATAAAGTGGTTAAGTGGCTTTACCTGTTTAGTCATTAAAATCTACTTGGATGGAACAAAGTCTTATGAAAAACAGATGTCATTTTCCCTCATGGGCAAGGATAAAGGTTTTAAAGCTCTGAAAGCCACAATCTTTATACTGGTCTGGATAGCAGTTGTGAATCTTGTATGAGAATAGGCAGAGCTCATCCTTTTTATTCTCGTATGAGAATAGGCAGACTCATCCTTATTCTTTAAGATCTATTTACACTTCATGAGCAGAAAGGAATGTTTTGGGCCATTTCCTCTCATTCATAAAATGTTACAAAGTAGAAATCTCATCTTACTCTGATTTGCGTTAGGGCAATGAGTTCACAGACTGTCATCTTACTTTGGTTCCTGTACTATTCTGTTTTCTTTGTCTATTTTCCAGGGTTCTGGACTGCTTTCTAATTCACAATAGTTGCACCTGTCCACTAAAACAAATAAACCACAAGGTTTCAAAGCCACAGAGTAACTGTTTTGGTAGTTCATTCTAAAATATGGAGCTAAAAAAGCTCACAGTATAGTTGCAGCCAGACACCTGTTATTTATACATGGTGTCAAGAGTTTCATAGGTTCTGCATTATGCTATTGTGCCTCACAAACTTCAGCATTAAATAGATCACAAAAGTTAGAAATGGCAAAGATCTTTTAAATTATTATCCCATCCTATTCTTCTCAATGCAGGATTATTCTAGTTGAGCTGTGCCCAATCCAGTTTTAAATGTCTTACATAATAGCGTTTCCACCACTTTGCTTGGGAGATGATACCATAAACTTGGAGTTTTTTGCTGTTAGGAAATTTTTCTGCGCCTCAATCTTAAAGTTTCTTTTACATTTTTCTTTCTATTATGATCCCTATACTATCTTCAGTTTCTTTACCCCCTTTGGCTATTTGTGCACTATAGTAAGCATTAGGACGAAAGCAATGTACTTACTACAGGGTTTCATAATGAAATCTGAGCTGTAGAACGAAGTGGAAAGAATCCTTTAACATCCAGATAATATATACATACCCTATCAAATTTCACAAGGAATGGCCAGTTTGCTCTGTCTTGCACAGAGAGCCATAAACACGAAAGGAACAGTAGGATGGGCTGAGAGAACATTTAGTTCACCCCATTCACTACAAGTATTTGAGCACGGATGGGTCTTTAACATACCACGTTTGGAGGAGAAAATCCCACTTCGTCAGACGCTTTGAAGATAGGAAAGTTACA